>CM067307.1:32830412-33092912 GCA_034231615.1 Meghimatium bilineatum
AACTCGCCAGTAGGCACATTGTACGAGGTGGCAAATGAATATGTTACTCTGCTCAGAGTCTGTAAGCTGCTGGAAGAAGTAGGAAGATAGTGTGAAGTAAACATTAACAAATTATGTAGTACCGCTAGCAGGAGAGTGTCCTGATTGGTATGCTGCGACGACAGAGGATGATTGATTTGGTGACAAGAAAGAGGGAATGAACTCGTCCAACGCTACTCAAAGTCACACAATACTCTATTTATACAGACAGCTCAGTAATAAGACAAACACATAGTGCGGATGGATTTGATCGCCTACAAAGCTATCCAGAAATGGGTGGAAACATTTACTGCATATCCAAAAGAAACATCGAATATCAGAATGGAAATAGTTGCAGTAACAGCGGCTCTCATTTAGCTTATGCGCAAGCACCAACATACAGCCATTCTATCAGACTTTCAGAGTAAGCTGTGCAAAATAGAAGACCTAATGATTAGAAAAAGGATGTCACACTTATCAATCAATGGTTGGTTGGTTGGTGATCCAGCGGTCCATGGGCTCATGCCCTTTGACCTAATGCCATTAAATGGCATTATATTGCTGGAAATTCTGTGGATTTTCGGCCCACCCCGAACAGAGCCAGAGAATAACTATAACACCTCCAGGAAGGTAGGTTTCAACCTATGCACTGCTCCTAGCCACTGTAGCCAAGATAGGATTCACTGTGCTCATTCCCCGCCACCAATTGACTACTGGTTATGCCGAACTTCTCTATTGATCCAGGCATGCACATTGATCACATTGATCGATTTTCCAAATAAGCATCGAAAGAGCTGATTCATTGGCGGGTAAAGCTATAGCGGATGGTAAATTCACGTGAAGAGACATCACAGAGTTAATTAGGACAGTACGAAAACACTGAATAGCCTGCTTAGGAGTTGTTTTCTGCGTGTTATTCATATATATATATATATATATATATATATATATATATATATATATATATATATATATATATATATATATATATATATATATATATATATATATATATATATATATATATATATATATATATATATATATAAAATATATCTGTATGATGTATATGGAAACATGTAGTCATGGAAAAGGGTTTTGTTGACAGTTGGGCGGGAAATGATAACAATATCCCTTCCATGACCACATACATCATTGTCACCTTGAACTTCGTATTGTTTACATGTTAATAGTGTATCTAGTACCCCAGTGGTTTTAACACTGTTTTCATTGGTTTTCACTGTTTGTTTTACATTATTCTTAAGGTTCGAAACGTTGAAAATGTCTTGTTTATTGTAATTTGTATGTTTTCTTGTTTATACTTAATAGCCTCTTAGTTTTAGTGATAATCCGTCGTGTTCAAGTGAAACTTTCAAAAACCTGTGTTCTACCTATTGTTGTTAGTTTCACTGCAGTACTACCTTTAATTGATTGTCGTAATAAGCTTGAGTGCAGCATTACTGCGAGAGGCCACTCCGACTATTGTCATGGTTTTCACTGGTCATTTAGTTATACTTTGTTTGGCCAGCCAATAAAAAGCACAGAAATATTCGTATTTGGCTTACAGTGACGTGACACCTCAGCATGTTTCCACGAATAGTTGATAGAAACAATATGCAAATGTAACATGAATTATGGGATATCTCCTTCACACAGCTTTGTCGGGATGGGTAGGAGGAAGACTGTGCCCTAAACAGAAGCAGTACGTACATCCAAAAAAGAAGATGCCTAATGACTTCCTTCAAAATAACATGGTTTGTATTTACTCTCTCTCTCTCTTTCTCTTTCTCCTTCTCTCTCTCTCTCTTCTATACACGTACGCACGCATGCACGCACAAAGAATGTAATATCCTATGGTATCCTATCTTTATCCTATTGTAATATCCGGCTGTGATTTCCTTCCGTTGCTCTATCTTCTTGTACCTTCTTTATTTTCATATTTTGTTTTGCTGTTAGGCGTCGCTAGATTGAATGACGATCGGTGTGCAAGTCTATGGAACGTTTGCTGATTTGAAAGAAATGATGTGACGTTTGAGGACATTGGGAACACTCCTTCAATTAATGTTTGCATTGATCTTACTCCGCCTCTTGGTCTTTCCATTCTCATGTTATGATGTTGCTGCTGCCAAGGTAGGTTCATTCTCGTTAAGTCAGTCAGTTTAGTTCCTCTTTTTCCAAGTTTGGAACAAAGGGTGGATGTCATAGTTCTCCATGCCTGTCGGTAAGTTGCCAAGGATTGCAGGTCTTGTGCATTACTGCATTCTCATAACAAGATGATTCTGTTGATTTTAATACATTAATAAATAATCTTCTGAGCGTTGTTTTTGGTCTTCCTGTTTTCTTTTCCGTCTGGTGTCCACATGAAGACTTGTCGTGGAATTCTGTCTTCCTTGATTTTAAGTATGTGGCCGATGTATGTCCTGCGGCGTTTTCTGATGATGTTCGTCAAATATTCTTTAAGTTATCTTAACGAATATTTATTTGTTTGCACTGGTTAAGTGGTCGCGCCATTTTAGTCCTGCTTTCAATACATTTCAACACAGACATTGTTACAACAGTTCATATCATCTCTTCATTTCTCACATTGTTCCTTCCTGTTCAGTTTGTTGATGTTCTTAGTCAGCTCATTTCCACCGTAATAAGCTTTCTTTCCTTATATTTAGTTAGTCACTACATCTGACATTTATTAACAGAATGTTACATGAATTTATGATTGTTTTGTTGGTTTCTATTGTGGTAGGCATGTATTTCAAGCTTATTTTAAGGATTTCTTTCCCATTTCTAACTATAATTTACCACGTGATCATTTTTTAATCAACCTCGAAAGTATAGAAATAGTTAGTAGTCGGATCATCATCATTGCATTCTGGATACCTTCATATCGGATGTCCACTTCAGTGTATCCACCACCATCACACGATGTCTGACAGTTCTAGTTGTGTTATTTGACAAACATTCCCATATCCACAGAAGCGCTCATCTATGGCAACTTCGTGCTTCAAGCCCAGTTTCTTTATCCTGTACATGCAGATGAAATCTTTACCCTCATTTTTTTTGGTTTTCCTGTGTTGTTTCTCGTAAGGAGTTCAAAATGTGTGCAGGATTTATTGCTTTACTTGTTCAACCCAGTTGAAAGTCTTTGTCATTGTCATAATCTGGTTATTCAACTTGTAGTCGCAACGAATGCACCACTCTCCATGTTGATAGTCCTCCCTACAGGATGAGCTCTGAAAGCGCAAGCACTATGCACGTGTCGAACAGCCGAATCACCCACGTATATCTTCTTATTCTTCTTCGTTCGTTCTCAAACTCCTGCAGATTAGCAGGATGTAGCCCGGAGAACGGAATGCGTTGTGTCGTGGTTTACATCATTGCTGCTGCAATATCTGCGCCTTTCGGCCTGACACATCCGACTTCAGCTTGGCTTTGGGTCACTGACCCTATATGGGATGGGACAGAAAACTCCATCGCATAACCTCCTTAGTCGCCTTTTACGACATGCGTGGAAGGTAAACAGTGTTGCTATTCTTTGCTCCCCTTTCGACCCCGGCAACACACGGCGACCCACGTATATAATCGTGTCCCATTCGCTGGAATTCTCGCTGATCAATGTCTGCATCTCCGACTCCACCGCAATAGTGCACCTCCAACTCCACCGCAATAGTGCACCTCCGACTCCACCGCAATAGTGCACCTCCGACTCCACCGCAATAGTGCACCTCCGACTCCACCGCAATAGTGCACCTCCGACTCCACCGCAATAGTGCACCTCCGACTCCACCGCAATAGTGCACCTCCGACTCACCGCAATAGTGCACCTCCGACTCCACCGCAATAGTGCACCACTTTTTGCATCGTCTATTGAGTGTTAATATCACTCGGAAGGAAATATGACAATCCACTGACACATTTAATAACCCTGTACCAGGTGCCACTTCTTCCAACATACGTTGTGTGACCTACTCCTTACGCACCATCCTTTTTGTAAACTAACTTTCACTTTCTGAGTTTCTCCTTCTTCTTCTTCTTCTTCAGCGTTCATTCTCAAACTCCCGCTGGATCTCTCTTGTAGCAGGTCCTACTAGATTTCCAGCATGATGTAGTACATTGAACGAAATGCGTTGTGTCGCCGTTTTATTTCCACCAATGACACGACACATCCGTCTTCGTCGGTTTGTGAGTTTCATAATGCAGTGATTGTTCCTTGTCAGCTGTTATTTGGAGGTTGGCTTGTACTCTGTATTATAGTTGGCTTGTAACTGTATTATGTGCTCTGTAGTTTGAAGGGCATGCCCTACTAATGTATCTCTAGTACACTCAAGCATGATACGCACTGCCTTCTTCTGGACCTTACTCAACTTTATTGGTTTGTATAAGCATAGCAATGCTGCATGAAGGCCAGCAAATAGAAATGTGTGAACATCCAATCTGTTTATCTCTGTAAATAGATCGCCCCACCACTGCCAAAAGTAGTTCTAGATAACCTACAAGGTTCAAATAAACAAGTTTATTTATTTTGCTGGCGGACAAATATATTTGTCTTGTGTGGTATACAGTTTGGGTTCATCCATTGAAGGAAAGAAATTTTCAACAATTGTCGTGCATATTTTGACAAAACGAAAAACAAATTAAATATTTTAGAATAGTTATTGGGCTATCAGGCAAATCGTAGTTTAGACATCATAAAAATGATCTCCTGTTCTATTTTGTAATTATGAAAACTGTTTAATCGAGACGTTGTCTGTGCCAGAATATCTGTTTGCTAGCGTGTTATATGTATAAATATAGATAAAACTGACATATTTCAGTGTATCCTGTCGTTTTAAAAATTGGATTGGATTGATCTCATTGTACTCTTGTTTTCCCATACTGTGCATCTCTAAATCGGTTGTGGGTACATTTTGGGTAGTAGGTACGGAATACGATTTTATCGTGTGAAATTAGGTCAATAATATTTTTTAGTCCTTTGAAACTATAAGTAGTGTTTTCTGAGTTTTGAAACTATAAGTAGTGTTTTCTGAGTTTTGAGACCAGCGCATGTTGCACTTTTAGATCCGCGAGATAGACCAGACAAAAATGGCTTATGGGCCGGATTTAGACGCGGCCGTATTTTGTTTTCTGCTGATCTAAACGAAGCTGCGCGCTACCTGCTGATGGCACCATTCCTAGCAAATTACTCCGTAGCTCCAAGTTTTACTCCACGGTGACATACGAAAATAAAGTAATTGTAAACAAGACATTCCTAACCGGATTCGAAGCAAATTATTCCAAAATAATATAAATAGTCATATTTTGTCAAATTATGGTCATATTTTGATCATTTATATCTCTTTATGATATAAAGAGACATAACAGCATGGAAAGATTAATAGCTGAAGGCAGAGTTAACGGCAACAGGGGAAGAGGACGACGTTGGTGCAGTGATATATCAGATTGTTTAAACATGTCCCTAGCTGCGACACGTCAAGTCACCCAGAATCGCGGAGTGTTCAGAGTATCCATAAGGAAGACCACATTCTGGAAAGAACCTGCCACATGAGAGCTGAGAATGTTATAGAAATTATGAAACCAAATATTTGAAATAGAATTGATGAACCTAAATGTTTTAAATAGAATTGATGAAACTACATATTTTCAATAGAATTAATGACACCAAATATGTTCAATAGAATGTCTTCTTCGGTGATCATTTTTCAATAGAATTAATGAAGACCAAATATTTTCAATAGAATTGATGAAGACCAAATATTTTCAATAGAATTAATGAAGACCAAATATTTTCAATAGAATTAATGAAGACCAAATGTTTTCAATAGAATTAATGAAGACCAAATATTTTCAATAGAATTGATGAAGACCAAATATTTTCATCAGAATTGATGAAGACCAAATATTTTCAATAGAATTGATGAAGACCAAATATTTTCAATAGAATTGATGAAGACCAAATATTTTCAATAGAATTGATGAAGACCAAATATTTTCAATAGAATTGATGAAGACCAAATATTTTCAATAGAATTGATGAAGACCAAATATTTTCAATAGAATTGATGAAGACCAAATATTTTCAATAGAATTGATGAAGACCAAATATTTTCAATAGAATTGATGAAGACCAAATATTTTCAATAGAATTGATGAAGACCAAATATTTTCAATAGAATTGATGAAGACCAAATATTTTCAATAGAATTGATGAAGACCAACTATTTTCAATAGAATTGATGAAGACCAAATATTTTCAATAGAATTGATGAAGAACAAATATTTTCAATAGAATTGATGAAGACCAAATATTTTCAATAGAATTGATGAAGAACAAATATTTTCAATAGAATTGATGAAGACCAAATATTTTCAATAGAATTGATGAAGACCAAATATTTTCAATAGAATTGATGAAGACCAAATATTTTCAATAGAATTGATGAAGAACAAATATTTTCAATAGAATTGATGAAGACCAAATATTTTCAATAGAATTGATGAAGACCAAATATTTTCAATAGAATTGATGAAGACCAAATATTTTCAATAGAATTGATGAAGACCAAATATTTTCAATAGAATTGATGTCCACCAACAATTTTCTAAAATAATTGAAATATTAGCGGTTGTATTATTTTACACGTGTAGGCTACGACGTCAATGGGACTTAAGACAGCAGCGGAGGTGCAATCGTACAGAAAAACAAGAAAACTATTACCAATGATATGTTATGGACCACCTGACGAAATGATTGTTAGACCACCACCTGTAAAAATCAAACCTGGAACTGTGCTCGGTATGAAAACTATCAGGTATGTAACACGATACACCTGTTGAGATGATACAACTGCTTGTATGATTCCTATGTTGGCATGTACACGTTTTGGCATGATGCACCTGTTGTCACGTTACACCTGTTAGTATACTTGTAGCATGGCATATCTGTTAGCATAGTACACCTGTTGGCATGATACACATGCTGACATGATACTCTTGTTGACATGATACATGTATAGAACTATTTATAATGAAATGTAGGCAGGGTTTTCTGTCGATCTAATTTGTTGTGTAAAATAAAAAAGATATTCGAGAACATTCTTTTAGATAATGTTAACGAAGTTGGTAATTTGTGAGACTGCGGTAAAACTATTTACCAATATGTTCAAAAGGGTGATAAAAATGTGTAGAGAATTGATTTCATTGTACTCAGGTTACCCCATATGTATTCCGTCCCTCACAATGAAGTAGCACGCCGCCTGCCGAGAGTACAACTCGTAGCACGTAACTGCGTAGCTTCACACAGTAATCTCCAGAAATATCAGAACACAATTCAGTGTATAAACAAGACGTCGCGGGCGGGATTCAAATCATTTCACTCTTAAACACAAAGCGAACGGCTTAACCAATATAGAAATAAAAATGTAAAAAAGATGTATAGTTCACAAAATACAGATTGAATTACATTAATAGATACAGTTAACATTTAACAGGACAGTCTACATCGACGTTGTGACAAACAAAACATCATTTCCATATTCATTTAAAAAATTTATTTTTGATTTTGTCATGTATTATTTTCATAAATTTAATTTTAGTTAAATCGTCGATTGAGCCGTTGCTTTTTTTCTAACTGTTAACTCTATTTTTTAGCGTTTGTTTGTTTGTTTTTCGTTCGCTCCATTGTAACCATCACGGATATCCGTGCGATTTCCGCCGGGAGCGTGATTACGTTGTGCCACCGTTATGCGCCTTGTAGGCCTAGCACATCCGATTTCGGCATGCCTTGACAATTCGGGTGGGCTACCCTTAGCCTGTGACAGCCTCTATATCTGTCTCCAGGCACGCGTAGTGAAGACTCTTTTGCCCAGACGATTTTCTTGCTCTCGTCTCACTCGAACGAGGTGTTCCACTGTCTATGAACTTGCCTCGTGTAATTCGACGCGCTGTGCCTGTGCCCATTGGGTACTGAACCGTTTCTCATCCATGAGCCTGGTTCCTTAAGGGGAAGAACTCAACAGAGGAGTTGGACCCTGGCTCTTTCGCCCTCTTAGCCGAGGTGTCATTCACCGACATCGTGTACCCCTTGTCCAAGTTCGAGTCTCACACCACACGTTTGAGAGCAAGGCGTTCTCGAGCTGAGCGTCCTTGTCCCAATAGCGCCTGAGCCCATCAGGTACTGAACCCTTTCTCTCTTCAAGTGTATTTCCGGTGTAGGAAAACCTGACAGTAGAGTTGGGCCAGGGCTAAATCGTTGTCCCTTTTGTGCCTGAGCGCATCGAGTACGGAACCCTTTCTCTTCGTGAGCATATTTCCGGTTTAGGAAGGCTCGACATTAGAGTTGGATTAGGTCTTCTTGCTTTACCAAACGCGAATGAATGGGTCTGGGTCTCTGCCTGTAAGGAACACAGGTAACTAGAAACTCGTCTCGAGCTGACGGAGCTTGTAGTTCCCCTTTCCTAGGGACTTTTCACTTTCTATTTGCAGTTCGCGCTGCCCTCTAGCGCTGTTCTGCCCTTTCATTGTTTCATTGTACTCGGTATGAAATCTATGTCTCTCGCCATGTAACCATCTTTATGTGCATTTTACATTGGCCGCCCCTCCAATGTTCGGACTGGACTGACTAGCTTCACTGTATGTCGACAGTGTCGCTATATGTGGTGATGCTGGTGGTGTCGGAGATATGTCTGTCTCTTGTGCAGGCAAATCTCTTTCCATCTGCTACCTCCACATTCTCGGACACGATCCCCAAAAGATTTGGTCAGAATCAGCTCGAGCTGCTGTATTTCTGTTTCCAGGGTGCACCGCGTGGAGGTACATTTGGGATCTTGGTTATCTGCTAACCCTGGGTCCGCCTAGAGCAATGCGTTCCCTTTGCACCCCATTTTTTAGCGTAATTTAGCCTGTGTTTTGTGAATTATAAAACTTATTACTTTGTAATTTTATCTACTACTTAACGCAATTGATACCTAACTTTATTTGCACCACAAATAATCTGTATTGAGTGGCTAGCATGATTCTTGGTCAACGAATTAAAGGTAACTGCGCTTAACAGCAATCTCTTGAGTAACTGTACAATTGACAAGGAAATTCATAACTTTATTATTATGTCATTTTGAGAGCATATATTTATTTCCACGTTCAGTGCACAGCGACTTTATAGACATCCAATATTTCAGATCTGCAGAAAGTATGACTGATCTGATTGCACATGTTTACCATAAACAGTGGTACTTGAACGCCAGGAGAGGAGCTTTGCAAGTAAGTAATTTCTTGATGCAATATTGCAAGCATGTTCCGTTTTGTTGCGATTAGACTGTGTTAACCAATAGTCTGCAACTGTTGGAGTTATATCCGGATCATTAGGACATAAATAACACTGGATATCATCACTAAGAGACGTGTTATCGTGTAACATCCAGGAAACATTGGGTGATAAATTGAGATGTCGCAGAGCTGATACACACTAGTCGCATGACGATAGACAGGAAGTTTGTCACAAGATAAGGAAGCTCACCCTCAATTAAACGCATGCCGAAATTGGATGTGTTGTTAAGAAAACTGGACTTGATGTGCAGACATGTTAAACTGTGAACGAGAAGAAGAAGAATAAAAAGATTACAATACTAATAACATAAAAAGCATTTCTGCGACGAATTGAAATATGGTCACAATGTCCTACAGATTACCTACACGGCACAAACCAACAATTGCACGATGTATTTCACGCTCCTCTGCGGAAATCACACTAATATTTGTGTTAGTCACAAGAGACCGAACACAGAAGAAGAAGCTGATGCACAGCAGTTTAAATATGAGAGAGATAGATGATCAAAGAAAAAAACCCACTTAATAAATACCGTGATTGTGTACTAAAATCAATATATTATGTACAAATATATAAGTATTCTTCTTCTTCAGCGTACATTCTCAAACTCCTGCTTTAATTCTCTCATAGCAGGACCATGGTCCTATTAGATTTCCAGCAGGATGTAGTCCAGAGAATGGAAATGCGTTGTGTCGACGTTTTATTTATGCCAATGGCCCGACATATAAGTATTCATACAATAGAATACATGGTTTAACATAATATGTGAATACGGGGCGGTATTTTTTTCTTTCAAAGACCCGCAGGGCGCCCAGGAGCCGCAGGTTGCTCTAGTTTTTTAGTGTGCTTATTATCTAGAAAGTTGTGTATCTGTGTTTGTCTATCATAACAAAAATGCTAGTTTTCGTGATGTGCCCATTAAAATATGTACTACATAACATGAATTACGCTTGTTGGTTGAGTTGTTAGTCATCACGTTTCACAAACACAACACACACAGTCGAACTTGCTCGTGGTTCTAAAACCAATCGTCCCAATTGTACTATTGATACGATTGGATATATTTTTCGAGTCTAAACATGTAACAATAGTTGATTAAAAACATCATGTAATGAATACTCTTCTAGTAGTATTGTTATTATTACTGTTATTATATTCTTACTATTATATTCTTACTAATATTATATTATTACTATTACTATAAATAAGTAAAGAGTAGCTTACAAAATGTTAATGTATTAAAAATGTGAATACAAGTGTAGGCACTTTAATATGGTCACATTGTCCTTCAGTTACTGGGACATTAAATTGTGAAGACAAGTGTAGGCACTTTCATATGGTCACATTGTCCTTCAGTTACTGGGACATTAAAATGTGAAGACAAGTGTAGCCACTTTCATATGGTCACATTGTCTTTCAGTTACTGGGACATTAAAATGTGAAGACAAGTGTAGCCACTTTCATATGGTCACATTGTCTTTCAGTTACTGTGACATTAAAATGTGACAGTCTTCTGACGAAGAACCAGCATTGTCGTGTCCTGTCCAATGCACGTGTGCATCTAGACGTCATGTGGAGCCGAAGTCTTATTTCTTTAGCTATGGTTCTGCTGCTATTGTACAGTCTTGGTGATCTAGTATTTCTTGATGATATGAGATCATTGATGATACGTGATTTCACTCTGGTTTTTGCTCGAAACCCCAGAAGGTTGAACTATCTTCTATCAATGCGATATTTGATGTCTATATATTGTCTATTGTCTTTCCCCAGGTGAATGATTGTTGATCGCATTCACACTTGCCGTTAAGCGTAGGGGTGGGAGCTTAAGCTGTCGTTTCAAGGCCAGATGTGTCGCCGAGGTTGCATTTAGTATATGTTTGTTCAAATTTATCTTAATGTTTTCTATCCACCGTTTTCTTGGTCTACCTTTGGCTTTACGCCCGGATATTCTTGTATTATATGCTCGTATTGGTATCTGGTTTGGCTTCATTCTCATAAGGTGACCGAACCATTTTACTTGCTGTCTCTCAATATGTTCGATACGTGATATTATACCAAATCTTTTCCTAATTTCTTCACTACTAATTTTATCTAGTTTGGTAACCATTGCAGCTTTTCTCAGACACTTCATTTCACATGTGACGATTTTTCTTTGCTGCGAAACTGTTAAAGACCATGTTTGACATTGGTAGCACAGTGTTGGTATAAAACTTGTAGTAATTATTTGTTTTTAATTTCCATCTTGATCTTTGGATGAAGAAGTAATGGTGAAAGTTGGTAAGTCACTGTGTTTGCTTTCTGGCACCTTGTTTCTATTTCTCTGTCTATTCTTCCATCTTCAGAAAAAAATGCTGCCTAGATATTTAAATTCTTTGGCTTGTTTCATTTCGGTGTTATCTATTGTTATATTCATTGGTGTTGACGACTTGCTAATTTTCATAACTTCTGTTTTTTGTACATTAATTTTCATGTTGTACTTCTGACATGCTAACAACAATGCATTGATGTGCTTTTGCAAAGTTTTCTCATCTTTGTATATTAAACTTTTATCATCAGCAAATAATAGTTCATTGATTTCATTATTAAGTTCTTCATCAGGTTTATTTGCAATGTTTTCCTCTTTGTTGATATGAGCTTCTTTTATTATTCTGCCCATGTATATGTTGAAAAGTAGGGGTGAAAGCACGCATCCTTGTCTTACTCCAGATCTTGTTTCAAAAGGTTCAGTCATTCCATCTGGTGTTCTTACTGAGCTTTGGCATTTTTGATACATCGCTTTTATGTTATCTAACAGTTGTCCTCTGATGTTATACATTTCTAAGGTTTCCCATAGAATGTTTCTATCTACTCTGTCGAATGCCTTTTCCTGGTCTACAAATACTTTGTTTAAATCTTGATTGTATTCGATTGCTTTTTCACTCAGTTGTCTCAGTATGAAAAGTGCGTCTGTACAGCTTGATCCCCTTCTGAAGCCAAACTGAGAGGGGCTCAACTGTGGTTCTGCAATGTATCGCATTCTTTGTTCTATTATAAATTTTTGCGTAGATTTTACCTGTGTGACTTAACAAGGAGATGCCTCTATACGATTTACACTCTCTCTTATTACCTTTGTTTTTCCATAGTGGTACAATTACTGATTTTTGCCAGTCATCTGGTACTTTTCTTTCTGACCAGGCTATTGTGAATAGTCTGGCTAACCATTGGACTCCTGTATTTCGACACGCTTTTATTACTTCGCTTTGTATACCGTACCCTCCTGGTGATTTATTACTTGGGCTATGTTTTAATGCTTCTTCTATTTCTTGATTTAGTATAATTGGTTATGTGGCTTCTATATCTTTTTGAGCGTTGGTGGGTCTATATTCTGTTGTTATTGTTGGGTTGTATAATTCCTGGAAGTATTCTTTCCATCTTGCTTTCTTATTCATGCTTTTCACTAATGGTTTGCCATTTTTATCGTTGATGATTGTAATGGGATTATAGCTCTCTTCTCTTACTCGCATAGATTTAATAATTTTGAATTATTATCTTGGGTTTGTTTTACATATGTCAGTTAAATGTTCTCCATACTTGTTCCATGAATTAACTTCTGCTTCTTTGATTACAATCTTGACATTCTTTCTAGCAAGTCGATATTGTAGATAGTCGTCACGATGTTTGGATTTCAACCATTTCTGGAAACATTATTTTTTCTGTTGTATAACTTTTTGTATCTCTACGCTCCACCAAGATGTTTTCTTGTCTTTCTTTGGATGTTTGTGCCGCATATGTTTTGTAGTTGTTTTAACATTGCATTTTTGAAAATGTCGCATTTTTTTTGGATGTTATCAGTTTATTTTGGTAGGCTATGAAAAATTTGAGCTATTAAATTGCACTGTTCATCACTTTTTTCGGTGTCTTCCAGTGCTTTCAAGTTTAGAACTTCTTCCTGCCATTGTCTTTTCTTTGTGTTGTTCTTGTTTGTTCTCTTTTCTCGGTGAGTATAACAGGTCGATCTGTATTAATGTCTATATTTGGGAAAGCTCTTGCATCAGTGATGTGTCTCTTTTCTTTGTCTAACGAGAATGAAATCAATTTGTGATGATTGTTGTAAGTTGTCCCATTTATACCATGTTTGTATGTGGCTTCGTCTGTGTTGGTAAAAAGACTTTGTTATTATAAGTCCATGTTGTAGGCATATATTGACTAGTTCGTCTCCGTTATTATTTCGTTCTGTTGTTATGTCCCCAAAATTGCCTAAACAGTGTTTCACGCCAAGCTCTTTTCTTCCCTATTCTCCCATTGAAATCACCCATGATGTATAACTCATCTTTATTGTTAATCTTGTTTAGGACATCTGATAGGTTTTCGAAAAATTCAGCATTTTCTTCTATTTTGTCGTTGTATATATGGTGCGTATACATTTGATGTCTACTTTATTTGTTTTTATGTTTTTATTTATTGTTCACTTTGTTGGTGATTCTTCAGGATTCACATCCATATATTGTTACTAGGAATACGCAAGCTCTTAGGAAGGTCAGTCTGTTGTTTTGCAGCAGCTCAGTCATGTGTTTTTCATTTGTATCAGTTATTTGACGCGATAGCCAACCTCCTTCTGATTTCTCCACAGCAATCACCGCTACTGTTGATAAGAGAACCAAGGTATTCAAAACTTATGACTCTTTCTAATTCGCTATTATTGATACTGATTGAGAACTTGCTAGTAGTTTTGTTGCTTGTCATAATCTTGGTCTTGTTTCCATTCAGAAATAGATTTTGTTTTTCACTATGTTCTTGGAGTTTATGAGGTGTTGGAGACCTGCTTGACAATAATGTTGTATCATCAGCATATCTTAGTTCTGGTATCTCGTGGCCTCCGATGTTGAGTGGGTCAAAGTTATTTCTCTGTTGGTCATTTCTTACATTCCTCATTATTATATCTGCATAAGTGTTGAAGAGATATGGTGATAGGACACATCCTTGTCTGATTCCTTTTTCCACGCTGAACTAATCAGATTTTGTAATATTTACTCTTACGTCTGCTTGCTGGTCTTGATATAATGTTTTTATTAGACGGATTAGGTGTAGCGGGAAATCCATGTCCTTCATGATATTCCAAGGTTTTTGAATGTGTACACAATAGAATGCTTTGATATAATCAATAAAACATGTGTAGATATCGAGATTAAACTATCTGCATTTATCTATGATGTCCCGCATATTGTAAATATGGTCTCTGTTGCCTCTGCTCTGTCTGAAACCTGCATGTGCTTCATTTAACTCTTCCTCCAGCTTATATTGTAGTCTTTTCGTGAGGATACCAAGTGGTATTTTGCTGGTGTATTACTTGCTGTATCAAATGCTTTTGTTAAGTCTATGAATGCCATGTACAGGCCACAATATTGCTCTTGATATTTTTCTTGATACCTTTCAGAAAAGTTGTTCCCCGTTCTTTTCTTACACCAAATGGACTTTCGGGTAATACTCCTTTATTAAGAAGAGGTATGATACGGTTCAAAAGCATTCTATGAAATATCTTCACAGCGATGGACAGTAGAAAAACGACACGATGATTTTTACAGGATTGACGGTTGCCTTTGCGTTTATACAGGTGTATAATTATTCCATTCCTGAAATTTTGTTGAAATTTTAATTTTTCAATGACTGTTGGAAATTCTTCTTCTTCTTCTGCGTTCGTTCTCAAACTCCTGCAGATTAGCAGGATGTAGTCTGGAGAACGGAATGCGTTGTGTCATGGTTTACAGCATTGCTGCGATATCTGCGCATTTCGGCCTGACACATCCGACTTCAGCATGGCTTTGGGTCGCTGACTCTATATGGGATGGAACAGCCAACTCCATCCCATAACCTCCTTAGTCGCCTTTTACGACATGCGTGGAAGGTAAACAGTGTTGCTATTCTTTGCTCCCCTTTCGGGCCCCGGCAACACACGGGCGACTTTTCTCAGTCAACTTTGCATCACCATACTTATATATGTTCGATTGATATTGAGCCTAGGCCATGTGCTTTTTCACTAGAAAGCTGGTGAATTGCTTTTCGAATTTCTTCCCAAGTTAGGAAGGAATGTTTCAATGAGAGGAACCTAATGTATTCGGTTGATAGCCTCCTCCTTTATTTATGATGGATTAATCAAAATTTCTCGACGCTTTCTATCCAGCGGTGAAGAATTGTTTTCTTTCTCTGTGATTGTGTTTCATTTGCACATAGAAGGGGAAATTCTAGCGAGGTTGGGTCATATGACGTTATGAGTACATAATAAAAGTTTCTCAGATCGTTGGTGTTCTGCAGATCTATATATCGTCTGCTTTCTTACTCAGCCTCGTCTGGTGTAGTTTATTGCCCACATTTGTAAGAAGAATACTAGACTATATTACGAAGATGACGTAGAAGACAAAATAGGGACACTGACGTATTACGCTAAATAATGTTCCAATGTTGACAAGTTTGTTCTTTCCGTTACCTAGGAACCAGAGGTGAAACATAATTTTAAGAAAGTCAAACCGAACCTGGCGACCAAATTGCGGCACATTGAGATAAATACACGGACAACAAAGATTCCCACACAGACAAGATGGATACCACCAATGTTTGCTAGTGTAATCATTTTCTTACTTTCATCTTAATAACACTTATTGCGCATGTCTACAGCATGAAGTCGCATTTTAGAGAAACCATCATGCTATATCATTGTAAATATGTATTTGCCCAAGCTAGCCCTCACGTGTCAATATATTCTATATTTATTTGCCCAAGCTGGCCTACGCGTGTCAATATATTCTATATTTACTTGTCCAAGCTGGCCTACGCGTGTCAATATATTCTATATTTACTTGTCCAAGCTGGCCTACGCGTGTCAATATATTCTATATTTACTTGTCCAAGCTGGCCTACGCGTGTCAATATATTCTATATTTACTTGTCAAAGCTGGCCTACGCGTGTCAATATATTCTATATTTATTTGTCCAAGCTGGCCTACGCGTGTCAATATATTCTATATTTACTTGTCCAAGCTTACCCACAGGTGTCAATATTCTATATTTATTTGTCCAAAAACTTACCCACTACCTACTTTCAGTTTCTATATGTGTTTTTAATAACCAAACCACACTTGCCAACTTCCTACATTTACCCTAACTCCCTACATTTACCCTAACTCCCTACATTTACCCTAACTCACTACATGAACCCTAACTAACTCCATACACTTACACCAACGCAGAAAATCATTGTTATACTCTGTGCGTCTCGTATTCTTTTCCAACATGTAACCACACCTGCTTACATTTCAAACAAATATTTCATCAGATAAATACAAATTATTCACATTTCAAAGAAATATTTCAACAAGAAGTGAATATACACTGTTCACATTTCAAACAAATATGTCAACAAGTAAATAAATATTGTTCACATTTCAAACAAATATGTAAACAAATAAATACATATTGTTCACATTTCGATGCATATGTATTGACGGAATCCGAGAAGGGAGCAAAGAATAGCAACACTGTCACCTGTCACGCTATTCCTAGGATTCGATTAAAAAGGTTTTGGGGTGGAGTCAAAGTAAGCCAGAAGTCATGCTGAAAACTGATGTATAAGGCGGAAAGGCACAGATATTGAAGATATCCTGTAAACCATGGCACAACAAATTCCATTGTCCGGACTACATCCTGATAATCCGCAGGAGTTTGATAACAAACTCAGAAGTAGAAGTACACATTTAAAACATAGATTATACAAAACCATATGTTTATTTTGATAATGACTTCAGAAGTCCACATTTAAAACATAAATTATACAAAACCATATGTTTATTTTGATAATGGCTTCAGAAGTCCACATTTCAAACATAGATTATACAAAACCATATGTTTATTTTGATAATGACTTCAGAAGTCCACATTTCAAACATAGATTATACAAAACCATATGTTTATTTTGATAACGACTTCAGAAGTCCACATTTCAAACATAGATTATACAAAACCATATGTTTATTTTGATAATGACTTCAGAAGTCCACATTTCAAACATAGATTATACAAAACCATATGTTTATTTTGATAACGACTTCAGAAGTGCACATTTCAAACATAGATTATACAAAACCATATGTTTATTTTGATAATGACTTCAGAAGTCCACATTTAAAACATAAATTATACAAAACCATATGTTTATTTTTCACATTTCCAGTTGTATTTTCTTACAGGTTAAACCTCACTTATCCACATTTCGCTCAGATAATACTAAACAACAAGCATGGGAAGCCCATCAGAGAGAGATGGAAGAAAGTAACGGCAACCCGTACAGCAAACTGAATAAAACAGAAAGATTGCCCCACTACCAACGTGTGCCTCCTATTCAGCATTATCATCTGTGCCCTCCTCGATGACGAACAGATCAAAGACGGGCCATCGATTTTTTGGTCTCATTGAAGTCTGACGTATTTGTCAAGAAGAAGATGAATCACGAGACATCAAAACAGTACAGGAGGCTGTGGTAAAGCAGTTGAAATGATGAATATATATACACATCTACGACGACGACAAGTTAGCAAGCATCAATACATTTTTGTGGTTGCTTGTGGAAACCATGATTGATATAATGTACTTGCATTGTTTTCAACTTTACCGTAAATAATGGGGATTTTCATGATCATTTCGACCGGTGTCTTCGTGGCTTGATTCCAAACAAGCCATCGGTCCATCAATGACTGTTTAGTGTTGCTCGTCCATCTGGCTTTTGTGCCTTTCTGGATCTTCAGTAGATACGTGCCACTTTGATTCTCATGCATGCCGCTGTGTTCACTCCCCGTTGAAATGCAGTCTGCCGTTTATGTCATATCAACGTTCTGTCTTGTATTCACCACGCTCCAGTTGAAATGTAATCTCAAGTTGAGATATAAATTTAATCTTAGACTTCATCTTCTGCCTAATATCCACTTTTCTTCTTTCTTTCTTTTCGCTTTAGACACTTTTGTTCCCTTAGAATCCTCTGGAGATGGTCTTTTTATGTGCTTCATATATGTTACTTTTCGTATACTTTTATTTGTGTAATCCAGTTTTTGCGTCCTTTTCTCCTGGCTGTGTATTCATCGTGCCTGTATAGCAAGCAATTAGTCAAAATGTCCACGTTTCATAGTCTCTAATCTCCACCATAGTTATAAGACTCATCTTAGTTCTAGCTTCCACTCAATGCTCAGCTTCAAGAAGTATAATATCAACCTGTTCTACACACGGACGCTTGTATAACATATAACCGAACCAGGAGATGGCACTTCTATAACACAATGTATTTCAACGTACACATTAGTAATCTTGTATTTAATACCAGAATACCTGGAATTATATAACTGTAAGTTTCTAGGAAAATGTTTCCTACAACAGATACTAACTAATATGTCAGCTTAAGATGGGATTTAACAAGTTTTCATCAGTCATTACTACTGGACATCTTTATAGTTCACGTTACGCCTGTTCAACCATGGACATGCGTCACCTACATACAACTTATTAAGTAAATCGGTTAGTAAAGAATGTATCACTTCTGCGAGTATTAACATTTGGACATAGAAGTATATGGTTAAATAAAGGACAACTGTGACTGAAGAAATGAAAGTTAATACAGGGGGACAGTTTTCAACATACACCGATAGTAAACATCAACAATGTATTCGAATGCCGTGAATGATGGTGGTAAACTAACGAATAAATGTATGTGACATCAACACAGAATACGTTTTCAGTTGTTGGTTTTAATCCAATTTCTTATCGTGGCTTCTTTTTGTTGGATTGTTGCGTGATATATGTTTGTTGATGTGGTGTGTGATGTCTGTTTGTTGAAATGTTGCGTGATGTCTGCCTGTTGGATTGCTGCATGGTGTTTGTTGGTTGGATTGTTGTATGATATCTGTTTGTTGAATTGTTGCGTGATGTATGTTGGATTGTTCCGTGCGTGATATATATTGGATTGTTGCGTGATGTATGTTTGTTGATGTGGTGTGTGATGTCTGTTTGTTGAAATGTTGCGTGATGTCTGCCTGTTGGATTGCTGCATGGTGTTTGTTGGTTGGATTGTTGTATGATATCTGTTTGTTGAATTGTTGCGTGATGTATGTTGGATTGTTCCGTGCGTGATATATATTGGATTGTTGCGTGATGTATGTTTGTTGATGTGGTGTGTGATGTCTGTTTGTTGAAATGTTGCGTGATGTCTGCCTGTTGGATTGCTGCATGGTGTTTGTTGGTTGGATTGTTGTATGATATCTGTTTGTTGAATTGTTGCGTGATGTATGTTGGATTGTTCCGTGCGTGATATATATTGGATTGTTGCGTGATGTATGTTGAATTGTTCCGTGCGTGATATATATTGGATTGTTGCGTGATGTATGTTTGTTGATGTGGTGTGTGATGTCTGTTTGTTGAAATGTTGCGTGATGTCTGCCTGTTGGATTGCTGCATGGTGTTTGTTGGTTGGATTGTTGTATGATATCTGTTTGTTGAATTGTTGCGTGATGTATGTTGGATTGTTCCGTGCGTGATACCTGTTGGATTGTTGCGTGATGTATGTTGAATTGTTGCGTGATTTCTGTTTGGTGTATTGGTGCGTAATATCTTTTTGTTGGATTGTTGCGTGATACCTGTTGGATTGTTGCGTGATACCTGTTGGATTGTTGCGTGATACCTGTTGGATTGTTGCGTGATACCTGTTGGATTGTTGCGTGATGTATGTTGGATTGTTGCGTGATGTATGTTGGATTGTTGCGTAATACCTGTTGGATTGTTGCGTGATACCTGTTGGATTGTTGCGTGATACCTGTTGGATTGTTGCGTGATACCTGTTGGATTGTTCCGTGATGTATGTTGAATTGTTCCGTGATGTATGTTGGATTGTTGCGTGATGTATGTTGGATTGTTGCGTGATTTCTGTTTGGTGTATTGTGGTGCGTAATATCTTTTTGTTGGATTGTTGAGTGATACCTGTTGGATTGTTGCGGTGCCCAGGAATTATAAGCAATAAAGCTCGTTAATGTTTTAGGTTGCAGGGGAGTGTAATTGTAGTTTACAATACTCCGTGTTTATTTCACGTAGAGATCTTCAAATATCATTGTGTATCGCCAGTATGTAGACTTCAGCTATCAGTAGTGTACCGCTAGAAGTAGACTTCCGGTCGATGACGGTTTCCTATCTCTGCCTGCCGAAAAGGGAGTAAAGTTTGTGTTTCGGTGCTTTTCTAGATGGACTGCGATTTCTTTTATGTTTGGGATAGATTAGAACATGGCTTAACCATTTGGAGTCACTGAAATGACACGGTGACTGGCTTAGCGAACCGATAGTGTAGAAGCCAGTATTAGTAATATCGCTCGTAAGAAACAAATATGAAGAGTTATCACAAGTCAGTAAACTTACAAACACACACAGGAAGGTCATCTCCAGAGAACTCTTCTACCCCTGACGCAAACAGCACACAGGAAGGTCATCTCCAGAGAACTCATCTACCCCTGACGCTGCAAGGCAAACAAGGGCCACAGCATATGGACAGACAGACAGGCAGACAGACAGATAGACATACATCATAGATAGTTAGAAAGAAAGATAGACTGTGCCGTCAGTATGTTGACTTACTATATAGGAATGTCATCTATTATGGGTTTACTATAGGGTTGTTGGCTGGTAGGGCACCAGAGAGACACACAGACAGTTATCGTTCGGTTCTTTTCCTGAAACGAATTAATTGTTTTGAATCACCACAATGATATTCAATAGAAAAAAAAATACTTGAAGGGCATTCTAATTGTTGGAAATTGATTTTCAACTATTCGTGAATTTTTATGCACCACTGTTTGTTTTGTTTGTTTTGCGTTCGCTCCATTGTAACCAGCACGGATATCCGTGCGATTTCCGCCGGGAGCGTGATTACGTTGCGCCACCGTTATGCGCCTTGTAGGCCTAGCACATCCGATTTCGGCATGCCTTGACAATTCGGGTGGGCTACCCTAATCATAGCATGCGACAGCCTTCCTATCTGTCGCCAGACAGTGAATGTGTACTGACTCTATGCCGAGACGTTTTGTCCTTCACGTCTGTCCTGCAAGAGGCGTTCCGCAGTCAGTGAACACGCCTCGTGTAATTGGACGTATTGTGCCCATGTTCATCGGGTACTAAACCTTTTCTCGTCCTCAAGCCTGGTTCCGGTTTAGGAAGAACTTGACAGAAGAGTTAGGCTCGGGCTCGTTCGTCTTCTTAGCCGAAGCGTTGTTCACCAACCTCGTGAGCCCCTCGTCCAGGTCTGAATCTGTACACATATTTAGGAACGTTAGGGATTTATGTTTTGTTCTAGAGCTGAACAGTGCTTGTCACCTCGGACTGCTATGCCTGTGCCATCGGGTACTGAACCTTTTCTTTCCACGAGCACGCTTCCGGTATAGGAAAGACTCGACAGTAGAGTTGGGCCCACGCTAGGATCATCGGTAACTAGAAGCTTGTCTCGAGCAAACAATGCTTTAGTTCCAATTTCATCGAACCGTCTTCCATGCTTTTTACACATGACGCTGCCCTCTAGCGTTGTGCATCTTTCTCAGTGTACTCATTGTGCTTTTATATTTATTGGGACATCTGCCTGCTTCGTACCGACTACATTGGCCGCCCTCCAATGCTTCTATCAGACTTTCTAGCGTCACTGTGTGTCAACAGTGTTGCTGCATGTGTTGGCACAGAGGTGCCAGAGATATTTTCCTGTCTTTTTGCAGTCAAATCTCATTCCATCTGTTACCTCCACATTCACGGACACGATCCCCAAAAGGTTTAGCCAGAATCAACATGAGCCGCTGTATTTCTGTTACCAGGGTACTCCACGAGGAGGCACTATGGGGATCTTGGTTATCTGCTAACCCTGGATCCGCCAACGGCAATGCATTGGAGACCGTTCCCTTTGCACCCCGTATGCACCACTATAATACATTCAAGCACACTGCCAGTATAATGTGAACGATTTGATATCGAACCACGGACAAGTTTAATCGAGCTGAGTTTATGAGGTCTACTACCCACTCTGACATCACAAAGGTGACAAAAATGACTTGGCCAAAAAAAACGTCATTAATAATTGCTCATGTCGAATGAAAATACAACAGAAATGATTTGTTAACGTAGAATTCTCGGAGTAACAATAAGAGACAGAATCAGAAACGAAAACACCAGAAGACTAACAAACACAATGCCAATCCTGGATTACATCAGAAGGCAACAGATTGAGTGGTTTTCTCATGCTTCCAGACTACCATCAGACAGTGCCCCTCAAAAAGCATTACTATACAGACACGAGGGATACAAAGCCAGTGACAGACCACACAAATGATGTATTACTGAAATAAAAGAGTCAACCAAAACAAACACAATAAAGCAACAACAAAAAAATAAATAAAATAACCATCTCCAGGGAACTCTTCTACCCTTGACGTCGCAAATCATAAAGGCCATCTCCAGATAAATTTTCTACCCCTGACTTTGCAAGGAATAAATGGGTATAAAACGGAAACAAATAAGAATACAAATGGATAAGCACATTAAATATTAAACCAAATCTTATGCTGATATTTACTTCTTGTTCTGCTATGAGCGCCAAGCTTATGCCGGTTATGATTGATTGATTGATTGAGAACCCCAGGAATTGCGAGCGAAGATCTCTTACTTCCTATGTGCAATGGGGTGGTTTTTCTGAGATTACTTTCATACTCAGGAGACTTCCACTTTCTGCTTAGTGTAATGTCTATTGAAGGACCTTTTTATAATTGCATAATTGTCTATAATTGTATAGATGACATGCTACATAATTTTTATAAGGGAACCTCAATATAACGGCATTTCATCTAATAAAGTTTTATGTTGCATGGGTGGTTTGTCTAGTGGGCCATTGGTGAGAACCACAGACGCGACCGCATTCGTCATATCGATAATAATAATAATAATAATAATAATAATAATAATAATAATAATAATAATAATAATAAAGACCCATAACCAGTTAGGGTTCTTGAGACTAGTGGGAATTCAACCAGGTCAAATGCGGTTTGTCAAGTACAGAAAAACCCGTTTACGCCATTGGCAAGGCGATTCGGTGTCGTTAGAACGGACCTGTTTCAATTCCCGTTAGTCGCAAGAATTTTTAATTTATCCTCATGTAATAGGCACCAAGATATCAAAGCTAAAGATAGCAACCCCGAGGTTGAAATGCGGATAAGAATGCGACCCCCAACTAGCAAAAGACAACATAGACCCGCTGATCGACGTAGCAACGTTAGCATCAGTCGAGAGACCACACAAAAGGGAGGGGGAGGGTTACAATGGGGGCATAATGTCTATATTGTCTATACCTAGGAATACGATGGCCGATATTATCCACAAGTGCCATTAAACGGAGGGTTGATCCCCAGTTGTCCATTCAAGGCCAGATGTGTCGTTTTGGTTGCACTCTTATTAATGTTTTCTATAATATATGCTTTCTGGACGCCTAAATAGTTGACATAATCCCCTGTAGTCATATCAAGATCTCTCAATAAGTAACACCGATCTCCGAGACGCCGTCGTAGTAGAGGCGGCATAGTAGAGGTCAACCAAACAAACAAGTGTTCATCCATCTCCGTCAAGGCACTCCGGAAATATCCAACCACTATCAAGACCAACAACTCACCACTTCTGATCCCCATACAAGCTCACAATTAGGTACGCCACCAAATCTTTCAACGTGGACCTCACACACCAGACCAACAGCCAAACACGAAAGGCAACCACACCAAATTTAAAAAAAACAACAACAGATAAATGTTTGTGTGAATTCTTGGTCGGTGTTGAGTCAAATGGGAATTATTACACCGAGATTGACGATAGTCCTATTCTCTATGGAGAATACATGATCTGCAAATCCTTTTCCAAATTAATCATGTGCGTTGTCCACTGAGCGTTAATTATCTTAGCCTATGCTTCTGAGCATTGGCCAATTTGCGCATACTTTGACTTGCCAGCCACTTAAAAGCATGGAAAGAGTTGACTTAGTAAAGATTAATGACATTTTGGATCCGAGCCAAGAATTGTCCTGGAAAAAGACTTCGGTAAATGGCTAGATAGTAGATACTGGTTTCATTTGAAAATATGTGAAAATCTAGCGGTCAGCCTGAGATCGTTATGACTGATTTCTACTGGTAGCGTGGTATCAATTTGATCGTCACTATGGACAATACATGACTTGTGGGTTAAAGTGGGCCTCCTTTTTCTAAAGTGCTGAATTTTACTTTCATCGTCATTTTCTTCGGCTGTCGACACAAAATAGTGATAAATGAAAATCACGGAAAAAGTTAAATTTTAGAAGAATGAATCCCGATTAGCCAGCAAGACTGTATGCATTAAATCATTTCACATGGTGAAATTATTCAGTTTTTGTCAAAAGGTACAATAATATATTACTAAATAGGAGACTAGCCTTGTTACCAATTTTACAACCAGAGGAGATGTCAACCAGAAATCCAGAACCCGATATTTTCAAGAGTTAGCATATACGGTAAGTGAATGTCCTTGATCGTTTAGCACAAACTGAAAAAATAAATAAATAATATGACTTTTCGAGTGTTTCAGTTTTTTCCCCATATAAAACTTGTTTTCATGGAAAGGGAATTTTCCTTAGGTTGATCATCATCATTAGGTGCCATACCGGGTGGCGTAGGCAGTCATGGCTCTCCACAGCTCTCTGTCCCCAGTATTATGTATCAAAGTCGTTGTTGTTTCTTTGCCGTGCCAGGTTGTCAAACTGTCTAATATTTTCTCACGTTGTCGCCCTCTGTCTCTGGTGCCTCAATCTTGCCTGTTGTGATTATGTTCTCTAAACCTGCCTGTCTCATGAAGTGGCCAAAAAAAGAAGATTGCCTTTTTCTTATATTGTTGATTAAGGTCCGTTTCGCATTTGACTCTTTCAACACCTCTTCATTAGTTTTTCTGGCAGTCCATGGTATTCTCAGCATTCTTCTGTATGCTTCTAAGTTCCCACTTTCCAGTTTGTTTATTGTCCAAGACTCGCACCCATATGTTAGTATAGGGGTTATATAGCACTGCAGAACTCTCTTTCTCACCTCTAATGACAAGGTCATATTACATAGTATATTTTTCATTTTTCGGAATGTTGTTTTTCCCTGTCCTATTCTGTATCTTATTTCTGTTGAACTTCTTCCATCTGCTGTTATAATTGTACCTAGATATTTGAATTGGTGGACCTGTTTTAATACTATATCATTCACTATGATCTTGCAAGGGGTGTTATTTTCTTTCTTTGAAATAACCATTACTTCTGTTTTCTTGATATTTAGGAAGAGGCCTTTCTCTTTGCTTTCTGTGACTACTACTTTAATTAAGTTTTGAAGGTTTCCTCACTTTTTGCAATCAGAACAGTGTCATCCGCATATCTCAAATTATTTATGTTATGTCCTCCCACTGATATTCCTGGGCTATCTACTATTGCCCGCAATATGTTTTCACTGTATAGAGAGAACAGGTCTGGTGAAAGCACGCATCCCTGTCTGACTCCTTGTTTTATTTGTTGAAAAGGGCAAAATTGCTTTCCTACTCGTATTGCTGCTGTTTGTTGCCAGTACATGTTCTTGATTATTCTTAAATCCTTGCTGTCAATGTCCAGATTCTCTAGCATGTGTATAATTTCGCTATGTTTAACTTTGTCAAAAGCTTTAGTGTAGTCTATAAAACAGAGGTACAGATCTGTTTTTACCTCTATAGACCTCTCTATTAGTGTTCTCAATATATAAATAGCATTGTTGGTGCCTTTGCCTTCTACAAATCCACATTGTTCTGGACTTATTTCTGGTTTTATTTTGTTTCTCACTCTCTTAATGATGATTCTGAGCAGTATTTTGGTTACTTGGCTCATGAGGCTGATTGTACGGTGTTCTTCACATTCGGTGGTCCCTGGTTTCTTAGGTAATGCTATGATTATGGATCTCATTAAGTCATCGGGTATGTTTCCGCTGTTATATATGTCATTCAGCAATTTTGTGATTATTTCAACTCCAAAGTCATCTAAAGTTGCTAATTCTTCTAATGTGATATTGTCTGGACCTGGGGCTTTGCCATATTTCATGTGTCTTAGTGCCTCCCTTACTTCTGCTGTGAGTATTGATGGACCCTCGCCGTTATCTTGTATGTTTATTTCTGGTCTATTGTCATCATAAAGTTCTTTGATATATTCTGACCATCTCTGTACTATGTGATCTATTCCCATTAATACCTGCCCTGTCTTAGATTTTAGACAACCTGTAACTGTTTGCGTTCTCTTTCCTGTTATCATCTCAATTTTCTTATATAGTAATGTTGTATCTTGGTTGTAATGCAATTCTATTTCTGTGCATTTCTTGTTCAGCCAGCTTTCTTTTGCTATCTTGCATTTCTCTCGTATCTCCTTATGTATTTTCTGATATTCCACTATCTTGTGTTTATTTTTCCTTCTGGTGCTCATCAATTCTAATATTTCTTCTGTCATCCATTTTTGTTTTGATGTATGTTTTACTTTTGGTATTATCTCTTTAGATGTTTGGTTTATCGACTGTTTTAGCATGTTCCATTGATCTTTATACTCTGAATCTTTGCAATGGCATTGTATCTATTTTGTACAATTATGTTGTATCTTTCTTTAATGTCAGCATCTGATTTCAATAAAGCTAAATCTAATATCATATTCCTTGGTGCTCTCGTGATCTTCTTTAATCTTATACACAATTTCGCTACCAGTAGTATATGATCACTGTTGCAGTCAGCACCTGGCCTTGTTTTCATAGATCTAATGCTGTTTCTATGTCTTTTAGAGACTAAAATGTAATCAATTTGGTTCCGAGTATTATCACCTGGGCTAATCCACGTACACAGCCTTCTTGGATGTTGCTTGAACCATGTATTCCCTATTATTAAATTATGTGCCTGTGCCCACTCTATCAATAAATCACGTCTTTCATTCTTAGTTCCTAAACCAAATCTTCCTGTCACATCTTTTATTTCTGTTTCACCTACTTTTGCGTTAAAGTCCCCCATTACTATAGTTACTTCCTGATTTTTTACAGTTTCATTGCGATTTCTAAATCTTCATAGAAAATTTCGATGTCCTCCTCTGAACTGCTTGATGTAGGTGCATATACCTGCACAATGTTAATATCCAACGGTTTTCCTGTTAGTTTAACTAATATTACCCGATCTGATATTGCCATAAAACCCTTCACCGTTTTTCCTGTTTCTGTGTCTAATAATACTCCTACCCCCCCCCCCCTCTCGTGTTTTTGTCCTTCTGAGTATATGACTTTAAATTTATCTGACTGTATCTCTCCTGCCCCAGTCCACCTCATTTCGCTCATTCCTAGGATATTTATGTTCATTCTTTCCATTTCTTGCTTGATGTTGTCTAATTTACCACACTGCGCTAACGATCTGACGTTCCATGTTGCTATATTAACACTAACTGTAGGCCTACTTCTGTGTGTCGCCATGACTTTATCTTGGAAGAATAATGTGGTAGTTTCCCGTTGCTTTCCACATCCATATGGGGGATATCCATTTGTATCCGCTCCCTTTGACAATATTTTATGACGTGGACAAATGGGTGCCCCGCCCTGCTCAGTTGCAGAGCTACCACTTATACCGGTAGCTATCGGTCGCTTCCTTGTTCGCGTCTAGCGAACATTATGACGGCACGATCAACGACTAAACTCCAGACATCCCTCCAGGAATATTCAACTATCCACACTAGAAAACACACCAGGAATTTTCTGCACATTATCTTAGGTTGATACACCACCAAAATCACTAAAGAAAAAAGGTAGAGATGCAGAGTCCCCCCCCCCCCAACAAAGCACTATATATATAGCCCCTAGATAAGGGTTTGTGAGTTCATCATCCCCCCCCCAATTAGGAAACCAAAACATGAATTATAGTAATTAGAATTTAGTAAAAGATTGTTCAACTCTACCCTTTGACGTTTTCCCGAAAATAATGTCACAAAATATTTTACGAAAATGAAGGAATTGCACACGAAAAGGGATGAATGTCCTTTTTTAAATGTAACATCCACCGTTACTATATATATATATATATCAAGGCGTTAGATGTTTCTTTAGTAACGGTGGATGTTACATTTAAAAAAGGACATTCATCCCTTTTCGTGTGCAATTCCTTCATTTTCGTAAAATATTTTGTGACATTATTTTCGGGAAAACGTCAAAGGGTAGAGTTGAACAATCTTTTACTAAATTCTAATTACTATAATTCATGTTTTGGTTTCCTAATTGGGGGGGGGGGGATGATGAACTCACAAACCCTTATCTAGGGGCTATATATATAGTGCTTTGTTGGGGGGGGGGGACTCTGCATCTCTACCTTTTTTCTTTAGTGATTTTGGTGGTGTATCAACCTAAGATAATGTGCAGAAAATTCCTGGTGTGTTTTCTAGTGTGGATAGTTGAATATTCCTGGAGGGATGTCTGGAGTTTAGTCGTTGATCGTGCCGTCATAATGTTCGCTAGACGCGAACAAGGAAGCGACCGATAGCTACCGGTATAAGTGGTAGCTCTGCAACTGAGCAGGGCGGGGCACCCATTTGTCCACGTCATAAAATATTGTCAAAGGGAGCGGATACAAATGGATATCCCCCATATGGATGTGGAAAGCAACGGGAAACTACCACATTATTCTTCCAAGATAAAGTCATGGCGACACACAGAAGTAGGCCTACAGTTAGTGTTAATATAGCAACATGGAACGTCAGATCGTTAGCGCAGTGTGGTAAATTAGACAACATCAAGCAAGAAATGGAAAGAATGAACATAAATATCCTAGGAATGAGCGAAATGAGGTGGACTGGGGCAGGAGAGATACAGTCAGATAAATTTAAAGTCATATACTCAGAAGGACAAAAACACGAGAGGGGGGGGGGGTAGGAGTATTATTAGACACAGAAACAGGAAAAACGGTGAAGGGTTTTATGGCAATATCAGATCGGGTAATATTAGTTAAACTAACAGGAAAACCGTTGGATATTAACATTGTGCAGGTATATGCACCTACATCAAGCAGTTCAGAGGAGGACATCGAAATTTTCTATGAAGATTTAGAAATCGCAATGAAACTGTAAAAAATCAGGAAGTAACTATAGTAATGGGGGACTTTAACGCAAAAGTAGGTGAAACAGAAATAAAAGATGTGACAGGAAGATTTGGTTTAGGAACTAAGAATGAAAGACGTGATTTATTGATAGAGTGGGCACAGGCACATAATTTAATAATAGGGAATACATGGTTCAAGCAACATCCAAGAAGGCTGTGTACGTGGATTAGCCCAGGTGATAATACTCGGAACCAAATTGATTACATTTTAGTCTCTAAAAGACATAGAAACAGCATTAGATCTATGAAAACAAGGCCAGGTGCTGACTGCAATAGTGATCATATACTAGTGGTAGCGAAATTGTGTATAAGATTAAAGAAGATCAAGAGAGCACCAAGGAATATGATATTAGATTTAGCTTTATTGAAATCAGATGCTGACATTAAAGAAAGATACAACATAATTGTACAAAATAGATACAATGCCATTGCAAAGATTCAGAGTATAAAGATCAATGGAACATGCTAAAACAGTCGATAAACCAAACATCTAAAGAGATAATACCAAAAGTAAAACATACATCAAAACAAAAATGGATGACAGAAGAAATATTAGAATTGATGAGCACCAGAAGGAAAAATAAACACAAGATAGTGGAATATCAGAAAATACATAAGGAGATACGAGAGAAATGCAAGATAGCAAAAGAAAGCTGGCTGAACAAGAAATGCACAGAAATAGAATTGCATTACAACCAAGATACAACATTACTATATAAGAAAATTGAGATGATAACAGGAAAGAGAACGCAAACAGTTACAGGTTGTCTAAAATCTAAGACAGGGCAGGTATTAATGGGAATAGATCACATAGTACAGAGATGGTCAGAATATATCAAAGAACTTTATGATGACAATAGACCAGAAATAAACATACAAGATAACGGCGAGGGTCCATCAATACTCACAGCAGAAGTAAGGGAGGCACTAAGACACATGAAATATGGCAAAGCCCCAGGTCCAGACAATATCACATTAGAAGAATTAGCAACTTTAGATGACTTTGGAGTTGAAATAATCACAAAATTGCTGAATGACATATATAACAGCGGAAACATACCCGATGACTTAATGAGATCCATAATCATAGCATTACCTAAGAAACCAGGGACCACCGAATGTGAAGAACACCGTACAATCAGCCTCATGAGCCAAGTAACCAAAATACTGCTCAGAATCATCATTAAGAGAGTGAGAAACAAAATAAAACCAGAAATAAGTCCAGAACAATGTGGATTTGTAGAAGGCAAAGGCACCAACAATGCTATTTATATATTGAGAACACTAATAGAGAGGTCTATAGAGGTAAAAACAGATCTGTACCTCTGTTTTATAGACTACACTAAAGCTTTTGACAAAGTTAAACATAGCGAAATTATACACATGCTAGAGAATCTGGACATTGACAGCAAGGATTTAAGAATAATCAAGAACATGTACTGGCAACAAACAGCAGCAATACGAGTAGGAAAGCAATTTTGCCCTTTTCAACAAATAAAACAAGGAGTCAGACAGGGATGCGTGCTTTCACCAGACCTGTTCTCTCTATACAGTGAAAACATATTGCGGGCAATAGTAGATAGCCCAGGAATATCAGTGGGAGGACATAACATAAATAATTTGAGATATGCGGATGACACTGTTCTGATTGCAAAAAGTGAGGAAACCTTCAAAACTTAATTAAAGTAGTAGTCACAGAAAGCAAAGAGAAAGGCCTCTTCCTAAATATCAAGAAAACAGAAGTAATGGTTATTTCAAAGAAAGAAAATAACACCCCTTGCAAGATCATAGTGAATGATATAGTATTAAAACAGGTCCACCAATTCAAATATCTAGGTACAATTATAACAGCAGATGGAAGAAGTTCAACAGAAATAAGATACAGAATAGGACAGGGAAAAACAACATTCCGAAAAATGAAAAATATACTATGTAATATGACCTTGTCATTAGAGGTGAGAAAGAGAGTTCTGCAGTGCTATATAACCCCTATACTAACATATGGGTGCGAGTCTTGGACAATAAACAAACTGGAAAGTGGGAACTTAGAAGCATACAGAAGAATGCTGAGAATACCATGGACTGCCAGAAAAACTAATGAAGAGGTGTTGAAAGAGTCAAATGCGAAACGGACCTTAATCAACAATATAAGAAAAAGGCAATCTTCTTTTTTTGGCCACTTCATGAGACAGGCAGGTTTAGAGAACATAATCACAACAGGCAAGATTGAGGCACCAGAGACAGAGGGCGACAACGTGAGAAAATATTAGACAGTTTGACAACCTGGCACGGCAAAGAAACAACAACGACTTTGATACATAATACTGGGGACAGAGAGCTGTGGAGAGCCATGACCGCCTACGCCAGCCGTCATGGCACCTGATGGTATATATATATATATATATATATATATATATATATATATATATATATATATATATATATATATATATATATATATATATATATATATATATATATATATATATATATTCCAAAAGAATAAATTCGTTTGAAGTGCCACAGAAAGATCCCACGAATATCACGGACAGAGAAAATGAAGAACATTGAGGTTTTGAAATTACTGGAACTAAACGAAGGGTGGCTTCTAAATACCATCATAATAGCGAACCTATTTTGGACATTTAGAGCAACATGATGGTATCGAAAGACTGATTCTAGAGGGCAGGGTGCCAGAAGGAAGAAGAGGGAGACCAAGAATATATATCAATCAATAAATCAATCAAGTGCCATGCCGACTGGCGTAGTCGATCATGTTTCTCCACGACTCTCTGTCTCTTGTGTTGTCAATAAGCTCGGTTGGTGAGCTTCTACCGTGCCACGATACAAGCCCATCTAGTAACTTTTCTCTTTGTCGACCTCTATCTCTTCTCCCTTTTATCTTTCCAGTGGTTATTAAGTGTTCAAGCTGTGTTCTTCTCAGCACATGCCCTAGAAACCTTGACTGTCTGCCTCTAATGTTTGATATGATTGATCTTTTTACGCCAGCATCAATGAGAACCTCTGCATTAGTTTTCTTGGCTGTCCATGGCATCTTCATCATTCTTCGCAGAAACCACATTTCTGTAGCCTCCAATTCACTTTTGAATTTTCTTGTTTATATTCCATGCTTCACCTCCATAAAAAAGGATCGGTTCGATATAACATCTCAGCACCCGAATTCGGGTCTGCATTGATAGACTTCCATTGCAAAAAACGGTTCTCATTTTGTGGAATGCTGTTTTGGCTTGTGCTGTTCGGCTCTTTATCTCACTTGAGCATCTACCTTCTGATGTTAACAGGGTGCCAAGATATTTCACTTTTTCAACTTGTGCTAATGTTGTGTTATTAATTATTATGTTGCATCTTGATGGTGTATGTCTCTTTGATACAACCATTATTTCTGTTTTCTTCTTGTTTAAACTGAGGCCTTTGTTTTCACTTTCCATCACTACTTTATCTAATAGGGCTTGCAGTTCTTGTTCGCTTCCTTCGATCAGTACTGTGTCATCAGCATATCTCAAGTTATTTATATTGTATCCCCCACTTTTATTCCGGACATATCTTCTATATTTCGCATAATGTATTCTGTATACAGGGAGAAAAGGTCCGGTGACATTACACAACCTTGCCTGACACCCATGTCTATCTTTTGAAATCTACCTATAGTGTTGTTAACTCTCATCGCAGCTGTTTGTTTCCAATACATATTTCTTACTATTCTTATATCTTTCCCATCAACGTTAAGACTTTCTAGCAATTGTATAATCTCTGAATGCTTCACCTTGTCAAATGCTTTGCTGTAATCTATGAAGCACAGATAAAGGTCTTGCTGTACTTATATGGCCCTCTCCATTAATGTTCTTACTATATATAGGACATTTCTTGTGCCTTTTCCTTCTACGAATCCGCATTGTTCGTCTGCTATCTCTGGTTTTATTTTTCCTCTTATACGCCTCATTATTATGCGCAGTAGAATCTTGGTCATCTGACTCATAAGACTAATTGTTCTGTGGTCTTCGAAATCTACTGCGCCAGGTTTCTTTGGTAGGGCTATGAAAAGGGCTATATATTTTTTTCTTTCTTTTTTTTGTCGTGGAACTGGGTTTTTCAAAATATTGTGTGGTATCGCTGCCGGAAGTAGTCTATCCGATCTGAATTAACTGAGCAGACTTTTGCATGCGGATTCTTCATTGCTCGAGTTCTGAAGAAGATAAATTGAAATCTATTACCACTGTTATGGCATTATCTGTAAGTCTTATTATTGAGTCATATAATTAGTATTTTAAAAGCTCCCTGGATAAAAGTAGAATCGTTAATCTTCGTGAAACTGGCAGTTTCATTGCTAGTTTAGTAAAGTTTGAATAGCTGAGTTTTGACGTCACACATGTATTATGTATGAATCGTAATGTAACCGACGCCATTAACTGTCATGTTCTTTTGATATACTGACATACAACTGTTTTCTTCAGACGTCGACGGAGATACATTTACGTATAATCTATTTGCTTGTTGTGTTTAAAAAGTCAACATTAAAGGACCCGGTCCCTCCACGACAAAATAACAATATTAGAATCGCTAAGTCATGTTATGTTATGTAATTTGATTTTAGTAGCGCTTTGTTCAAACTTTGTTGTTTTGTGGGTAATCATTAAATTGATTGAAAGGTAAAGTAAAGAATAAGTGGTAAAAATTTGAATACGTCCACCGTTACGAGCTATTAATAGCACACTGTTTACATATTTAACTAGTTGACGTCACGGAGTTCCGCAAGAAAACTAGAGAACCAATGGAATCGACGCAGACCGTGACGTCAGATCTCCGCCGAACGATTTTATGTGTGGCAGACATTTAAAAAAAAATATATCTATCTTATGGCGGATTTCATTGGTTTTACTAGTGGAAATCTGTAGACGCCTAGCTAAAAATGTAAACAGTGTGAAATGGTACAGTATGAAACACTTACCTTAGTCAGCTAGTAACTTGGTGGATGAACTTGTTTTATCCCACAATGGAAATCCCGGAATATATGTGGCGGGTGCTTAGTCACTGTTCCTTGGCAGATAATCTTGTTTTATCCTGCCAAGGAAATCCTGGAACAAATCTGGTGATTTTTGATGACGCTTCCGCCACATATACTCACATAGATAGGCGGGAAATTGTCCTTTGCACCATCTACCATCTAGGTTCCGGAATTGTCGCTTCACGAGGCCCCACAATCCTTCTATTGTATTGGTGTGGGCCCCCGTTTCACGATTCCGGAACTCCACGCTGTGGTTAAAAGTTAAATTGGCTAAGCAGGAATATGCTCTCCAGCAGTCAGAGACTATGCTCGTGCCGGGCAACACATGTTCTTTAATAATACTCAATAGAACTTCTTTGGTCCATTCTGCAACCACCTTTAACACACATTTGTTGGACCCTCTTTCAACCACACCAAACACCCATGTTTCTTGCACCCTTCTCCCGCGGTTGTACTTCTGTTTCCGAACATTGACTCGCCTACTCGACGACCGAATTGGCTCCTCCAACGTTTACGGTGTTGTTTATGCATATCTCGACACATATCTCCCTACAGAAGCTTTTCCAGTTTGCGACTGCTAGTGGTCCAATTTTGACCTCTCTTGTGATGAATGCCAGGACTGGCTTTATCAAAAGAGAGGTCAAAATTGGACTTTTGATAAAGCCGGTCCTGGCATTCATCACCCACAGATATGTAAGAAGTAAAATATCACCCATACCTAGGTGGCTTTCCGCAAACCAGGAATGATTGCGTACACTCCTGCTGACATCATGGCGATTGCTACCGTAGCGTTGGCATCTCCAAACATAGCCTTCAGATTTGCTGGCATTTTTCACTAATTTCATATATTCACCAAAAGACGGGCACACATAATGACTACAGATCAGTCCCTCCTTCATGCACAAATCTAGAACACATTTTTCTCCATTGGCACGCAAATTGATAATAAAACTGAGATCTTCCAGGGTGGTCATTTTGCACTAAAAAAATTTTTAGCTGTCACGTTAAATATCTGAGTAAAATAGTTTTTTTCCCGCCGACGTTTGACCAGATCCAAATTGCGCATGCGCCAACTGACCAGATCGGTTCTTGACATTGACTCGAGATTTATTTTACAATATAAATAAATTTATAGCATACAATAGGTGTACGAAATATACAAATTATGTGTGGGGAGGGGGGTATGTTTAATTTTAGTATTTTTAAAAACTTTATTTAAAGTATAAACTTTACTTTTCTTCAACACCCCCACCCCATCGCGCCTGCTTGACCAACAGCCCACCATTGTCGGTTCCCAACCAGCAACATTTCAAAATTTCCATGCGAACCGTGGCGTAACGATTCCAACCTCCAAGAACCCGTCAGCTGTACCACGCGAATCGTGACGTCACAAGCATCAAACTTTTTGAGGGAATACCTCGAAAGTAGGTCAATAAACCCAACGGTAGATGTATTCAAATTTCTGCCAAAGAATAAGTCTTCACCACTGTGCTATAAATAACAAACTGTTTGACTGTTTACATTTTTAACTAGCTGACGTCATAGATTTCCCAAGAACATCAATAATCCGTAGTGTTAATAAACTGTAAAAATATGAATAAAACAAAACACCTTATTCTGCAGGATACACTTTTTAATTTTGAAAGAAACTTCATCAATATTCCCGCTATTGTATTTAATAAGTAAAATAATATATATACTATACTAATAATTTACCCTATTTTTAACCTTTAGAGCCCTCAATTAAAATTACGCAATATCCCCTCCTGGGGGCCTGAATTCTTTTTGGTAAATTTTCATTATTTATAGGTGGGTGTTTGGTAAATGCAATAACTTTTTTGTTTGTAGTAAAGATATCAAAATATTTTTTCATGTGTAAATAAAGAAGTGAATATAATCGTGTTGTTGTTGTATGGGGATATGACAGCTGTGAGCAAGTTGTGAAGTTGAAAAATCACAAATATAACTTCTTGATGACCCTATACATGATCAATGTGTGGCAACATTGATAAAATTCTCCTAAATACCTATACTTGTTGTATATATAATATATTGTTTCATATCCAAACTAATATAATATGGACTAAAAAAACTAATAACACGTGAAGAAATATATAATGTCCATCCGGTCAACACTAGGTCTAGGCCGACATAAAACATAATTATTGTCCATGCACACACGTGGACCCCTGATACATATTGTTTTTGTGTTTTTGAACGAATAGTCTGAATACGCAAACATTCTTATCAAATAATAACATATTAAACACAAAAAAACAACAATTAAAACATGTAGTCACGATCACTTAACCATGCCACGTGGTACTCAATTAGATAGTAAAATACGGCACCGAAAATGTCCAAAGTCGCTCCAGAAATGCGTTGACAAAATCTTCCGGCTTTCCCCTTCTTATAATGCTAATGTGTAAAGGAATTTAATCTTTAGGCTGTGACGTATTTCTAGCTTCGTGTGGCGGGAATTTCTACGCCATATGAGCATAACTACGTGAAGTTCCGTACTTGCGATTCGGGCAGCATCTTTCAGGGCCTAGCAGCGCATTATTGCGCCCATATGCACGATGAAGAGAATACTCCGGACACAATAATGGGCCCATAGGGTCCTAAAGGTTAAATACTAAAAACTAATTCTAATCCTTAACCCTAAACACTAGTTCTAGTGCAATCGTTTTCAATCAATAATATATCATCAACATCACACACTTTCTTCTCTATATATGAATTTATAGCAAAAGTAAGGTCACATCTAACAACACGCGCCATATCTGTTCTTTCCGTCTACTAATGTAAACTATTACGCATGTCCCTTATATCTTCCCGCTATTGTATATAATAATAATTTACCTTAATTCTAAATACTAAAAACAAATTCTAATCCTTAGCCCCTAATTCTAATGCAATCGTTTTCAATAAATATTACTTAATTTTAAATACTAATTATATTCCAAATTCATCCGCACAATAATAATGCTGTACATGGCAATCACAATACAAAGGTTAGGAAATACCTCAAAACTAGAGCAAAGGTCACAGTGAAGACTTATACTTAACTTGTGCAATTGAAGTTGAGCTACTGATCCATCCCAAAGTTGAAACAGTTTATGCGCACTGAAACTTTGTTAATAGGCCCATGGCGCTTGGATATCATTTACAGATGCATGTAACCTAGATAGCCCTTAAAAATTGTAATTCAATAAAATCAAGTCAGTAAGTCCATCTTGAAAAAAGTTATGAATTTTTTGCAGGCTAATTAATTTGGCATCATAATTATTTTTACCCAGGGACCTACATGAAACATAACCTAACAAGGGAAAATATAAACTGAACTTGTGACCACAAAAGAGCTGAGCTGCTGATAATTTTTGAATTATCTTATTTTCTATTTGTTATTATAATAAACTAAAGCAACACACAAACTAGTAGATATGTCCAGGCTACATGTTTGTATTTGTGAAGACATTTGAACACATTACTGTAATTTTCAGGCGCAAGCAGAACTAATTAATATTGAAAATGCAGACTAGTTAACATAATTAGACTTAGAGGGCCTAGCCTAAAAAAAATAAGTGATCATTATGTGGCCTATGCCTAAACGACCTAACTATAGTCCGTTCAGAATCGTTTGCCGAGATGTTATGATTTATAATTCAAAAAGTTCTTGATGATTTCACATGAATTTTGGCATACGTTGTTAAAATGTCCATGTCGCGAAAACATATGTGTTACTTGATGTCTAGCTGTAACGGTTATTTGAAAGCGGCGAATTCTTTTGATGTTTGCCCATGTAAATATTATTTCGACCATAAACAAAATATTTTACAGTAATCTAGTGCAATGATGACCCATAGGCGTGTCCACAAAATTTTACATGGTGGCAGGTGTAAAAAAAATTTAAAATATATCTTTTGTTCGTAGAGTCAATTTGATATTGTTCCATGCTCTTGGTGTGAGTTTCACAAATGTTGTCGCTGCCTTTGAAATAAGTACATATACTTCTTCATGTAAGGAAATTTTGTCTGTAATAGTTGATCCAAGATATCTGAACTTCTGTATTGAATCAAGCGGGCTAATTTTTATAAGTAATGGTTGATGGTTTGCTTATAACATTTTTTTGAATTGCTTGGGTGGTATTGAGCAATGAAATGTTTTACAAATCAACTTGTAAATTTTGCAAATCAAACTTTTTTTAGTGTAGACTTAATCAGAGTAATGATCATTCATAATCAGACGAGTCAAATAGGTCGATTACTGTTTTCGGCTGAACAAACAACAAACCTTCCTTTTTCCAATATTCCTCTTCTTGGCGTAACACATGATCCTCACATTTCACCCAGTAGTCTTTATGTATATTTGATAGAGCCTGATTTGTAAGTGTCTCAATATCACATAATTTGAAAGTTGTATTTGTAGATGCTACGTGTCCTTTAACTTTTGCCCAAATTAGCTCTATAGGATTTAAGTGTGCATGATATGGAGGTAGTCTCAAACATCTATGACCATGTTCTTCAATTAACTTGTCTATTTTAAATATCTTTGTTCGTTGTGTCTGTTTTACAAGGTTAAGCAATTCGGGTTTCAAGTACCTGTCGGTAACTGGTATGTGTTCTTTTATGAGCCACGTTTTGATTGCATCTTTTGTACTTGATGATGTTGGGATTCTATCTTCTACGTTCACTACGGTATGGTATGAAGCATTGTCCATTATCAGACAAGAAGGTCTATCTAATATTGGAAGAATACTTTTTTCGATCCAGTCTTCGAATATGTGCCCATTCATTTCGGAGTGGTAGTCTCTATTGTCAATGGATTTTGAAATGAAAATTAGATGAGCATTCTGCAACAACCCATTATGTCTGCTACCTGCATGTGCAACTATCAAACGTTGCCCTTTACTACTTGGTACTGATCTTTTAATACTGCTAACTGCCATTCCTTTTCATTTGTATGATGAGCGTTGATCCAAGTTTCATCTAAATACACAATATCATAACCATTCTCGCGCATTCCCTTCACTTCACGTAAATACTTGCTTCTAAGAGCTACCAGATGTGGCTTTTCACAAATAATGTTTTTTCCACCAGCATACTTTCTAAAGGTGAAGCCTGCATTTCTTACAGTTTTCCATAATAAAGTTTTTGATATTTCAATGTCGTTATTAGTTTTCAGCCAAATCTTCAACTTTCTAAGTGTCACTTCTTCGTTTTTATCAAACATTCTACATATTTCTCTTTTTACTAGGTCCTTATCGAAACTGTCTATCTTTTCTTTCCTTCCTTGCTTTCGTGAATTTGTTGGCAATAAATATCCGCTTGCTTCCACTATTCGATCAAATGAACGTTTACACAAACCTAAAATATGCATTGTTCTCTTCTCAGGATTTGATAAAGAACAATAAAGATGTCCCTTTTTACGCTCTCTGCAGAAGTATTGATAAATCTTTATAGCAATGTTATGCTCAGTAAAATATTTCGCTTTCAGATTCATTCTCACATAGACTTGCAGAAGGTAATATGCTTAGTGCCGCCTACTTTCTGTAAATATTGAGACGTGCCTCTGACTTGTGACTTGAAATCGAGTAAATAGCCGTTTTTGATTTCACATAATTCTAAGTTCAGGAAAAATAATATTTGGTGCTAAACGGGAATTTCCATATGTAACATTGCTTTATACAAATGTACAGTGGAAACAACTACTTTTAGAACGGTGCACATTCTACCGTGAGGGTCATGCCTTTATATTTAATAATCAGCTGTGAGATGTAAGCATCTACATAATCCAGCGGTTGTTTATAATTTAGATTAACTTTTTTTTAATATAGGTTAAATAAGGTATCTTTGATACTGGATCACATTTCTTTGATAAAAAAATATTTCTATAGCGACATTATTATTCTAAACCTAACTTCAAATGATCAATCCAAATGAACAATACGTTTTTGATAAAAATAATTTAACATCTCGGCAAACGAATCTGAACGGACTATAGTAAGATCCTAAATATAATAAAATACCACAGAAACTATATTTTTTGTGTTCATGAAGACAAAACGCATCTGTACATCACACTGCAGTGAGTGTAGGTCCTAATTTTCAGATACAAGCAGACTAATCAATATTCTTTTCAAAATGGTGGTCTTTTCATTATTAAAATGAATGTATATTTTAAAAATTTGCATGCATTTTCAACTAGGCCTATGTCTAAAAGTTACATATATCAAAAGGAAAATGGTTAAAAAAACAAAAAAAACTTAAATCTTATAATATGGAGTTTCTCACTAAACTTAAAAGGATTAGGGTCAATCGATCCAAGTTAATTTAACTTACCTTGAACTTGAAGCACTTAAGATAAATGCAAAACATAGAAAGCATGCCAATAATAGCAGTTGAAGGTTATAATCTGAACAATCTAAGATATGCTGATGATGCAGTTCTGATTGCAGGGAGTGAACAAGAACTTGTTAGACATGACATGGTAGTACAAGAAGTGAAAACAAAAGCCTCATTCTAAACAAGAAGAAAACAGAAGTAATGGTTCTTTCAAAGAATAACTCTGCCAAATTGCAGTATTACTATCAATGGTGAAAAATTAAATCAAGCAGATAAAAGTCAAGTATCTTTGCACCATTTTAATATCAGCTGGCAGGTGCTCCAGAGATCAAGAATAGGACAGCACAGGCCAAATCAACATTTCTTTAAAAAAATGAAACATTCTATGCAATGAAATTAATGGATAGGCATACACGAGTTCGAGTGCTATGATGTTATAGCACTTCTTGGCATTGACAGTAAACAAAAGTGCCCAAGATAAGCTGGAGGCAACTGAGATGTGGTTTTTAAGAAGAATGATGAAAATTCCATGGATAGTCAAGAAACCTTATGTAGAAGTTATCAGATGCTGAAGTAAAGCGACAAATTGTAAATTAGAAACAATCAAGATTTGTAGGACATGCGATGAACAAAGTAAACTTGAACATTTAGTAACCAATTTAGAAAGATCATGTGGAGAAGAGACAGGAAGACAAAAAGATAAATTTTTAGATGGGTAGTCACTGGCACAAAAAGAAGTGATCAACTTAACCTATTACCAACACAAGAGACGGAGAGTTGTGGAGAAGCATGATTGCCTATGCCACTAGACATGATACTTGAGTGATTGATTGAAACACTTCTGTGTAGAAGAGTTGTCTGGTCCCCAAATAATACACCCTTATATAAGGGTAGGCCTATAGTATTTATTCTCAAAATTTCTAAAAACCGTGATATAAGCGTCTGGCTGGAAGAAATGTACGCTCTAAGGATAAAATGTTACAATTTGTAAATTTGTAACAATTTGATAGTCTCTGTTTAAAATAATCTTTATCACTGTGGAAAAAATGGACCCATCATTAGGCCTAATGAAATGCATTGAACATAGTGCTACTTAATGCAATTGTTTGAAGTAGTGAGCAAGCTGGAAATTGAAGGAGCTGTGAGTATTTCAGTAAACAGGTTGCACAAATTTTGGACTAGCCACATGTAATTTGACAAGAAAATTGTTGATCTTCAGCTGATGGTAAGCAGCTGTGATAAGTTGGGTCATTACTCCTCATATTGTAATTTAGAATTTGTTACTGATTTTCAATGTCAATACCATTCACAAAATGCATTCTCTTTTGGAAGTAATAGAGTTGCATACTGTCGCCATCCTCCACTTCATCGCTAACATTGTCATCATACTCCTCAAAGATTACACCATATATTGGGGTTCTCCCTTGCACAGTGGTTAAGCCGTTTGCTTTGTATGCAAGAGGCAGCAGGTTCAAATCCTGCTAGAATCTCATATTAGATACTAAATGTTCTATGACCTCATTATTTTAATAAAAATGCTAAATTATGACTTATGCTTTCTCTTATCTTGTCTTAAATTATTTCTGATTTTTTTTGCTTATCAGTCTTTTCTAAATCGTATGGACCAAATATATTGAAGAGTAAGTCATTACCACTTACAGTTAACACTATTATTTATTGACAGCATCTGAAATGTCTATTTTTCCCAGCAGTGTTAGGCCAGGTGTGCCCAGTTTTGGAAAAGATTGTCTGTTGGGGTTTAAGTGTTAAACACCAAGACACTCTCTTCATCTTTGTCAGAGATCATTGAATCTCTGTATCCGAACAAAGTTGGAATCAACTCACCCTGTGCTGCCTAAATCTGATTTATTAGATTTTGGTAGTGCAGCCCCATTGCAGGCAGATACCAAACGATAACAGACCTAAAGGTAAAGTTATAGCGAATTTTACCCCACAAGTGGATGTTAGGCAGCATTAAAAGGATAACTTGTCGATGTACACATTTTATTTGTTATGTGACAAAGAAAATTGTACAAAAGTTGAACTCAAGAGTTCATCTTTCAGTTCTGTGAACATAATACAGTGGAATCCCTGTATAACAAACCGGTGAAATATTTACGTAATTACCAGAATTCTCTCTATATAATAACATAATAAACTCATGGGATTTTGAAAAGTGTTGTTAAATTGGAAATTGTTATAAATTTTTTATGCACTATAATGGATTCCACTGTGATTAGAATTGGAACAAATAATTGCGAAGGACAGATACCAACTAACATGTTGTTATCATTTGATCTAACTTAAAGGTTTATTCCTAGTCCTTTTTTTGCTGCCTGCTTGTGGGGTCTTTCATTTTAAAATAGGAGTGGGTAGGACTTTTCTTGATTTGCCACTGGTTTGCATTATAAGATAAGTTACAATATAAAGTAAAGATTATTGTATATTTCCATATATAAGGTGAGTTATATCTCATCTAGAAACCAGAATGATTCACGTTGATATTTGCATATATCTTCTTTGTTCACTTTCAGGCTTTCACATTGATGACTAACAAATGTAGTTGACTCAAGCTCTGAACATTGCCTTCAAATTTGTTCATGAAAAAAAAGATACGGCATGGGCAAGTGCTTCTCTATTCTTCATTGTACATTGGGCAGGTCTGCAACAAGTGTGCAGGTGTAATAGTATGTGTTGCACATATGCATTTTCAAAAATCTGCCAAAATGTAAAATGAAATGTACAAATCTTGCAGCATTTACAGTAATCAAATTCTAGTTTTATTTCCTTGGTACGTTTCAGGAATAAGTGAGGATTGTGCACAAGCTAGTTATGATGTAGTATTGCTTCTGACTTGAAAATAGTTCTTATTGCCATGCAAATATTGTTAATTGTAGAGGCTTTGTTTTCTGCACTGGAAGAGAAAGTTGATGCAGTGAGTCATTGTGTCATGACAGTGTGGGTTTATTGTAACATCACATACAATTGGACCAAGACACTGAACATATAACTATATCCTTCCCTCATTTGTTCATGTTTTTCTAAAGTTCTCAACATTATATTTGGCTTGCGTAATTCTTGACTTATACATGGAAATATTTAGAAAATGTTCTAGATCAGTGTTTCCCAACGCGGGGCGCATGCCCCACAGATGGGCAATTCGAATAAAAATATTAGGGAATACTTCAATTGTTTAATGTAAAAATATGTATGTTATTGGGTGGAGATGGGTGATTCATTTGCCCATCAGAATTTTAGAAAGACTTATGTGGGACATATAAAAATAGGTTGGGAAACACTGCTCTAGATGACAAATCCGATTCATGGATCTGTAACAATTGAGCAAGAACAAAGTAACAATTGAGCAAGAACAAAGTAACAATTGAGCAAGAACAAAGTAACAATTGAGCAAGAACAAAGTAACAATTGAGCAAGAACAAAGTAACAATTGAGCAAGAACAAAGTAACAATTGAGCAAGAACAAAGTAAATCGGTTATGCCTATTTAAGTGTTATCATTTTCCTTACATAATAATTTCCTAGTAAAAGTAAGTTTAAAAAGTAATTTTACACATTTATTGAAGTTATTTTTTAACTATTTGTGGACCAGGGACAACAAATAGGTTGTCGTTTGTTCCACTACGAGTTGAGAAGTTCTTAATTATATTGGTATTGCATAGAATGTCTTGGAGATAATATGTAAAGACTTGGCAGACGGTAGTGAATCCATCAGTGGCTGATGCTCTTATATTTTCTTGATATATTCATTAATAAAAGTAGATGTATCTGATTGGTCTAGCACAGTGGCATTTCAAGAAAAACTCTTACTTTACCACAGAATGTACAGTGTACATTCTAATCTCATTGTTAGTATGTAATTTCTGTACCTATAATATTAAATGAAACTAGTGGCCATGTTTGGTGATTTTTGCACCAAAATAAAGTATTCCATTTGTATTATTCTTGGAAAGAAGAAAAATGGGAAACTTCAACAGAAATCTAATCTATGCATAAGCAACAACAGACCATCATTTTTGTGACTTAGAATGTTGCAGACTATAGGACTACCTATACTGGATTAGGATAGCCCACAAGAATGAATGTTCATGTGGCACATGAATACATACTTCAAAATGGCCAAGACTTTATTGAACTGTAAGATCTGGCTATACTTGAATTTGCGGAGACAAAAGTTTTAGGATCCACTGGCAGGGAAAGATTAACCTGGTGACTGGCACAAAGAAATAGCAAAATTCAAAGAATTGTGAATGTGGAAGTAGTCTTATGAAAACAACTTTTATTATTAATTACTCGTTGAAACATAGATATATTTTAGATATCCCGATAACTGGCCACAACAGAGAAATCACATGTTCCGAAAGCTGAAGATTGGTGAGACAGACTTGTGCAACTGTGGACTGAGCCCAGAGACTGCAGAACACATTCTTCATGCCTGTCAACTCTACCAAGAAGAGGTGAAAATATGGCCTACTGAGACAGCACTACTTCCAGACCTGAGGGGTTCCATGGATGACCTGAAGCAAATCACACAATTCATTGAAGCTATTGGCGCTGTAAACTGATATCTGACTGAAGAACGATGAAGAAGAAATCCTGATGAGGAAAATATTTGTATGAAATTGTATACTTATTGTGTTGCAATATACTAATTTAGATAAGGCATTCCTCGTTTTATTGTCAACACATTGGAGAGCATCAAAATAGTTTCTTAGTGTGATATTGGTAATAATTCTGATAATTGTTGTCAATGGAGGAAATTATGTTTTATTGAATATTTGAAATGTATTTTGTGACTTCAGTATTTTATGTCTAATGAGACACATAAGGATAATTAGTGCTAGTCTATAAGGTACTTTTGATTGTGTACTTTTTTTTGGGATAGAAATAGTCCAATAATAGCATTTACAACTTTTTTTTTAGAGATATGGGAATAACGATAGTCTGTTTGGCATATTACAAGCTTATTTAGTTATATGAGTGTGACTATCACATAATCATGATGACTTTTTGGTTACATCAGCTTTATGACATTGATGTAAAAAATATATTTACTTAATGATAATATATTGGGCTTTTATTAGGTTAGTGAAGTTAGTAATGAATACTGGCGAGAGTTTTGAAAATCTTTAATGATTGATATGAGTTTTTATTTTGATCTTGCGTAGGTACTTTTGTGACAAAACTGTTCATTTTCATTTATCACTATGATTATACTTTGTGTGGCAGCAAATAACCACCACAAAGTTCAAGGGAAGATTGTCACTGTGGCACAAAAACAGGTCACAACTGAACTTATTAACAACACATAAGACAGAGAGTTGTGGAAAAGCATGATTGCCTACGCCAATTGGCATGACACTTTGATTGATTGGTTGACAGCAAATTAAAATAATGGAATAGCCAAATGATATTTTAGAACGTCAATTAGCCAAGAGGTCTGATTTGTGCAACGATCACTTGAAGCTATGGAGTTGCATTCAATGAGTGGTGAATACATATGTGGTAACACAAGTACACAAGTGTAAAGTCAGCCGTTACATATCATCATTCTATTTCAAGTCGCCGGGTGTGGTCTCCATCCATGTCCTTTGAACTTGAATTGCATGCTGATCCAAACTAGCTGCATACTTCTAATGTAAAGTATGACATGTCTTGGGAACATTGGGGGGGGGGGGGGCAGAGAGAAGAGATGGGTTTGGTTTCAGTATATTTCTGAACATTCATGTTTCTGAACAACTATTTTATGATTTTAATAGTCACAGTTGTTTACGAAAGTATTTTTTTATTATATTTACCAGAGATCTACAGGCAGGAAGGCTGAACACATTTGTGTATTGCAACACAGATATTTTTCAGAGAAAACAATTAGTGTACAACTATGGCTTACATGAGGGACCATGATGTGAGTTTAGTTTATAATTGATATCTAATTGTATACATCAGAGAGATTTGGGTAGTGGTAAAATGTTACCTTGTTCCAAGTAGAAGTCTATGGACAAGTCGGTTAGCGACAGTAGCAGATAAAAGTCAAGAAATATTAATAGTGGGTGGCATTCATATTGTTGAAAGAGACCAAGCTTACAGTTTGAGCAATGCTTGCAAACCAATTACGAAATTTGGCTGGCGCACTAGCAGAAACTAAAAACTAGGAAGCTGATGGAAAGATTAATTAAATAAAAGAACTGTACAGGTAAATTTGCCCTTGTAATTGTGCTACGATAGGTTCATAGATAATTATCTTCTATTTGTGTATGTTCTTGATAGAAATAATGCTGAATTAACTATGATTGACACCAGCTGTTGGAACCTGGAAAGCCAGCAAAGACTAGCAGCGCTGTTACCAACGTCATAGGAAGCGACAACTGTTTTGTTGGGTGGAATTGGCTGTCTTGTCCTATAGCAGGCCAAAGTGACTCAGAAGCCATGCTGAAGTCAGACTGAAAGGTGCAGATATCACAGCAAAGCTGTAAATCATGAATCAGCATTACTTATGTAAAGCACAAGGTCAATCACAATGAATTATCACTATCAGATTATTAGGTATGGGTATGACAGTAACAAAAAAGTACAGTTTAATCCATAACATTTAACTTTCGTAGGGGTATGAGATGTTAGCGATTTCTCTTTTCAGTGGCTCTGCTATATGAGGTCAGTAGCCTTTTCCTCTCCCTCGCAGTCTTTACTTTCTGGACTGATCAGCTACCAAATTCAGGCTGGGTCAACCCGATAGCTGTTGCGGTTTGAAAAAAGTTCTGCCTTAACCAGGGAATGAACCCAGGACCACTCATGCGAAACAAGTGCGCTAACCACTGCACTACACCGCCCCTTATAATTCCACAAGACATTTTTTCCATTTACACCCAGTCTCTATTCCCCGTAATTTTTTTTTATTAAGTAACTTGCTTTTGGTGCCAATCTCAGTACCCCATTAGTTTTCTATCTGTCCATAGTATCCCATGGGGTTCTTCTGTGGTCTCGAGTTTCTTACCTGTTTGTGTGCTTTCAGTGATTCATAAAACTATGAATTACCTCATGCTTTCCTGTTTCACCCATTTGATCAGAAATTTTTTACTGGTGATGATAGAATTTGTTGATTACTTTCAGATTCCCTACGGCGGCGGCTACTCACAAGGTGGTTATAACCAGCAAGGCAAGTATATATGCTTACTGAGAAAGTTATTTATGTTCCATAGTGTAAGTCAACTAAGAATGACTGGATCATATTAAGAAAGTTGCTTTGTAAGTAATGGAATGCCTGTGTGGCAACCAGTGCCTGGACTAGTGCAGGGTGAAAAAAAATTGGGCCATTGCCCTCTTTCCAGGAGGCAACGAAGGAACAGTATCTGAAGTCTGTCACCTGCAGAAAAAAATCATGGTCACATCTTGTCTCACTTTCTAACTTTGTCTTCCATCAAATAATCCCCATGGATGATGAAGAGATTCTTGCAAACAGACTTTTGTCTTTTTGTGACAGACACCTTGTTGACGAGGAATGCTAGTTGTGCTATCACTGGATAATGATGAGATAGTTGGCCTAGAAATGTGCACTGTGTTTCTGACAGGATGTGGTAATCCTTGTATACTGGAGTGCTTCCCTTTGCAGAATAAACATCAATACCCCTATTTTTATGTAACCTACCTGCGCAAGAAGTGAAGACCTTTTTTTCGCAAAAAAACCCAACAAAAACAAGACATGGGTGTTTGGAAAACTCAATAACATTTTTGTTATTAGCGCTTTTAAAATAATTTCAACAGATTTAAATGCAAAATTGAATACTGCAAATGGGTGTGTAATGGTGTTTTTTAAAAATGTATCCTACCCGAGGTTAGCGCAAGAGGTGAAGACAATTTTTATTTTAAAATTACATAAAAACAAACAACACAAATACTTACCCACTGGCTGTGCAGCTCTGGAGTACACTTACAGGCTGTGCTGTTCTCCTACTTGCTGTGCAGCTCAGACGTACAATCAATTTTGAAATTTAGTAATGTATGGTATCTATGGAAGCAGGGGTATGGGCACAGAGGGACCTGACATGCTGCGCACATGTACTGAGTCTGGTGGCGCTTCTTTGACCGATCTGAACAGACTACACAGTCAGGAAGCGCAGGCTTGCCACTGGACAACCATTTAGGATTTATAGCAATGTGGTGTGTTGGTGCTAATGTCATCCTATCCGGTGGGTGGCTTGTTCTTCTTCTGGCATTGGAGGTTTAGAAGGTTTAGCTCCCACCCATACGCTTAACAGCAAGTGTGAGTATGATCAACTATCATTCATCTGGGGATAGACAATAGAATGAAAGTGAAAACAAGACTAATGCAGAAATAAGAGAAATGCACATACGACCAATAATTTCATGAAATATATTCAGTGAATTGAACTGAGCTTATGTTTGTCACGAGCAGAAACAGTGAATTACACCAGTAAGTCTTAAAATGGAAAACAGCCGGGTAAAGAGAATTGTATAATAAAAGTAAATACATATATGAGAAATTAAGATCAGCATGAATTTCCTTGATGAGGATAAGAAATTTGCCCCCAAAACGTATACATTACTAGGTGCAGTGTAGTGGCTGCATTCAAAAGGATGCAAGATATTAGAATAGAAATTATGATACACACATGGAACAAACTTTATACCCAGAAAATCCATGAGGAGCAATGAGCTAGACGTGTACATTATTGTATAAGAGTTGAGCCATCAGCTAAACATGTGTTAGTTTTGCACACATTTTCATTCTTAGAAGATGAAAAGGCTGTTGTTATTCAGCAATTTCAACACTTGGAAATATGCCTGACCACTTTTGGGTTTAACAATAGATAAATGTGACATTGTTTTGGACATAATTCCCTGTGAAAAGTGATTCTGCGGGGAATAGTCTCGAAGTTGGAGGGAGTATTGGGAGTCAAAGAAAATCATGGGACTTTTCTACTCTCATCCACATCACTAATTATGGAAGTGTTTTGAAACATCCAATGCAGTTACCTTCACAACCCTAAAGGATTATAGAATTTGAGAATATGAAAATGTGCACCGCAACCAGCGCTTACTGTCACACATCAAAAGGATGGAGATAAATTAAGCAGCACTAAGTTGATTAATAACTGGTACATCAACCTACTCGGTAATACAGTACTCATCAAGGTATGCTGCGTAAATAGAAAAGAACATTCTGAGAAAAAAATGGATTGTGTTATTGAACAACTCAATTGTCCAGAGCATTATATGGATATACTACTGGTTAAGCTGGTGTCAGAGGACACGAAAGAGCGGACTCATTGGCAAGCAATGCTGCGATAGACGGCACAGTACTGAGAAGAGATAAAGCAGACTTGATTAAAGAACAAATCATTGCAAAATGAAGATAATGAGAATGAAAATGTACACATAAAAAGAATGGCAGAAATGGGAATGATTAGAGGTGAGGGAAGAAAATGTACCGTCTTTTTTCATGTATAAACCAAGAATTTTGGGGGGGGGGGGAAATCAGAAATTGACGGCAGACTAAATGTTTTGGTCCGTTCTGGTGACTTTGAGTGCACGGTTTGAATGGCTTGAAAAAATCACATCTTTTTTTGGAGATGCGGTTAGTCAAGTACTGAAGAATGCGTATGCAATAGTTGCTAGGTGATTTGGTGCCGTTGAACGGACTGATTCAATTCCTGTTAGTCTCAAGAATTTTTAGATATTTTTAAGTAGCCAGCCTCTTCGACGTTTATCGATCTTAACGCTTCTTGATTTATCTTTTTAGCTGTCCATAGAATATGTACATTTCTTCTGTAGCATCTCATTTCAAAAGCAGCGATTCTCTTTGCTATTGTTTTATTTAATGTCCATGCCTCACAACCGTATATTGCCACTGGAAATACACATGTTCTGATCATACATAGTTTGGCTATGTTGCTGGTACTTGCTAAAGATTTTTCATTTGCACAAGCTTAATTGTCTCCATTGCAACCGTTATCTTGATTTTGACTGTGCAATCTCTTGAGCTATTTATGCTCGGAATATCCAAAATATACTCTAGAATATATTTTTATATTGGATAGTCGTCGTGTAATTGCATATATACTCTAGGAGATTGGATGAACTTATGCATGTTTACTGTATGCAGAGATGGTAATGATCTCGTGATCATTAATGAACTATATTAAAGATGTCATAATATGGTGTTCCTGATGAGTCAGTCAACTTTCTAATATCTACTCTGTTTATTATTTCATTTACAGGCGGTGGTTATGGTGCCAGCAACTATTCTTGGGATCCTGCTGGCATGGATGAGATGTCAACTTCAGGTCAAGGAAACTTTAGGAAATATGATGACAGCTACGGATATGAGGAGGATTATAATGAAAGCTATAATCCACGTGCCAATGACAACAGCTATAACCCACGAGCCAATGATGTTGGCAATGAAGGTTATGATGAGCGTTATGGAAATGATTGGCGAGGTGATGATGACAGGAATTGGCAAAGGGGTCAGGAACGTGGCATAGGTGGTTGGGCAGGTAGAGGTGGGGGGAGTGCAAACATTAGAGAAACATTTGATGATGAAGGTAGTTGGAGAACAGGCAATGAAGGAGGGGATTTTTATAGAGGAGGAGAGCTGAACAGGGACAACCTTGTTGGTAATGAAATGATGGGAACAGATAGCTGGAATCTGACTAGATTCATGGTAAGCCGAATGGTTGGAGGGTTTGATGGGTTTGGTAGGGGTGGCAAGAGTAAGGCTAAGAAGCGACCAGCTCAAGGTGCATCTACTGCCAACTATGATACAGATTTTGGTCCACCATCACGTGGTGGCTATTATCAGAATTCAAGGAGCTCCAGTCCAGCTGAAGATCCAGATCTAAGTCCTTCTGGTGAGCTTGCCTCTTTAATTGAGAACTGGCAGTCATTTGCAAAAGACTTCGCAGATTGTGGGAATCCGATCTCAAATATGGAATGTTCCCTCAAAGCTTCCAAGGTAATTTTTAAATTAGAAACAAATACTGATTATTCCATCACCTGTTTGTATTCATCTGTTTCAGTTTTAAATAATAATAATAAAAATTGAACCATTGTTTGACAACTATTATATTATTAGGATGTACTAATGTACACAATATCACCAGTAAATATGGATGATCTGTGTTCAAACCATGAGTAGGTGTGTGAAAGTTGGGTCCATGAAGACACACAGCTGATCTGTTGCTAATTTCAGTAGTCTTAACCTTTTCACCACTATGAGATTTTCCTATTGCCAATCCCCCATCACTAAGACAAGATGCACAACTCATCCAAATTCTAGTTATGATGATGATAAAAATGTATTTTCTGGCAGATCAACAAAATTAAAAAAAGGCTGGCATTAACTTATATCAATGATAATTTGATACTTTTATACATTTTAAAAGATAAACTTTCATACTCAACATAATTTCATTTTTTTAAAAACTTTGGTGGTGCAGAGTCATAGTGTCATATTGAGATATATTCTCAAATCTCCTTTTTCCTAAACAGTGAAACAGCTTGATATTCCCGAAACATTGAACCTGTCATCTGTGATCCAATACATGCCATACTCAAGCAGAATACACAGGCCCATCATAATATAAATATAAAACAGACGTTTTATTTCAATGGCGGTTCAAATGTCCAGTATATCCCTTATTTCCTTGTACTTTGCGTTGCGCTACTCACAAGTTTGTCCGATCTGCAGCAAATTGATAAACTCCTTGTTGATACTGATGCTAAAGTATTCATAACGTGTGGCAATGCCATTAAGAGTTTATGTGGGGTGCTGATTCTGGCCAAATCATTTGGGGATCGTGTCCTAGAATGTGGAGGAAGCAGTTGGAAATAGATTTGACTGCAAAAGAGACAGACAATATCTCAGACACCATTTGCATCACCACATACAGTGACACTGTCAACATACAGTGACGCCTGTTAGTCCAGTCAGAACATTGGAGGGGCGGCCAATGTAAAAGGCACTTAAAGGTGGTTGCATGGAGAGAAACAAATATATGTCATGATTACAATGACACAATGAGAGAGCAGAACAGCGCCAGAGGGCAGCGCAAACTGCAAATGAAAAGTGAAAAGTTCCTAGGAAAGGGGAACTATAAGCTCTGTTAGGCAGAGACCCAGACCCAATCGTGGGCGCTCGGAAAAGCAAGAAGACCTAAACCAACTCTAATGTCGAGCCTTCCTATACCGGAAATATGCTCGCGAAGAGAAAGGGTTCCGTACTCGATGCGCTCAGGCACAAAAGGGACAATGATTTAGCCCTGGCCCAACTCTATTGTCAAGCTTTCCTATACCGGAAATACACTTACAGAGAGAAAGGGTGCAGTACCTGATGGGCTCAGGCGCTATTGGGACAAAGTCGCTCAGCTCGAGAACGTCTTGCTATCAAACGAGTGGTGTGAGACTCAAACTTGTGCGAGGGGTTCACGATGTCTGTGAACGATGCCTCAGGTAGGAGGGCGAACGAGCCAGGGTCCAACTCTTCTGGCGAGTTCTTCCTCATACGGAACCAGGCTTGTGGATGAGAAAAGGTTCAGTAGCCGATAGACACAGGCAGAGTTCGTCCAATTGCACGAGATGGGTTTATAGATGGTGGAGCACCTCATGCCAGATAGACACGCTCGACAAGCGTCTTGGCGAAGAGGCACTACACACCAGTGTGCCCGGCGACAGATATACAGGCTGTCACAGACTAGGGACCAAACACGAAATAATGGAATGACGAAAATGGATGTGCTGGACCTCGGACGTCCTAACCACAAGTGGCCAACCGGGGTGCAAATAATCACAGTTATACTGTGGAACTTGCAGCACAATGTACTTCACTCTCCCTGGCGGAAATCACACGAAATATTCGTTGTGGTTATTTGAGAGCGAATGCTGAAGAAGAAGAAGAGTTTATGTACAGGCCCAATGTTTTCTACAAAATTCATAACTTCTACTCATAAAACATCAATACAGTAAAATTCGTGATGTGACAAATTAGTACTACAAATTTCCTTCTCAATGACGGAAACATTAGGTCTATCTAACAAGGAACTTAGCTGTCACTTTCCACGTTATGTATGGTATACAAAATTACCTACATCGTGCATATTTCCGTCGTAACTATGGCTGTCATCATCAGTGTATATACGAACAATATTCTCCACTGTGAAAAAGTTGTGTCAAAACTCTGCAAATCTTGAAATTTCATAAAAATAAGTCTTGACAAATATTTCCACGATGCAAATATGCAGAGAAAGCATAAACTGTGACCTATGCAAAGGTCGCTGTCAGGGATTAACACAGCGCAATCTAAAAATGTAATATTGATCGCAATGAAACAAGTAAAAGAGCTTGGCGGCGACTGTAAGGGGGATATTGTTAAGGATGGCTACTGTCCTCTTTCTTTAGTGTTCAAGTCAATGGGAAAACAGAAATTACTTTGACAAATTTGGAGGTCCCATGTGCAAGTTAACTTGGTGGTTCCATGTGCACATTGGAACAAAAAAAATACCGTCTCACATATGCTTGTATAATGTGTGACATAGGCATCACTTTCGAAAATCCTCGTACATACCTAGTCTGTATTGTATTTATAATGCTGTTTCATAACCAAACCAACATTATGATAATATGGTCTGTGAAAATAAAGGAAACATAGTCACTTACCTTGTTGATCCATTGTTCTCTAGGTTCAGGAATATTTTAGTCCGAATATAATGTAGTGAAATGTCTATTCTTGCTATTTCTTTCATAATGAAACTCATGTTACCAATTTCTTCTTTAAATGTAAACGTAATTCCAAAGAATTCATCTTCAGCTTAACAACCAATGATAATTTCTCTCAAAATGACTTATATTTCACTCGATTCGCAATGTGTTAATCAGAACAAGATGACTAGAAATTAAGCTGCACATCCGATATTCTTCCCTCTCACAAACAAAATGCAGGAAAAAGGAAGCTCAATCTTCTTAGCCTAGATGGCGCTAATTGCTGGAACTTTAAAAACATAATGTAGTTCGTCATCGCTAAATGAATGCATAACAACGAGCGTCGCAGTTCCCCTATGGCTGTTTGCAGATAGAAACTCTTTTTTTTTTTTGGCCACGGTACTTCGATGGCATGGTACAAGTTAAACCTAACTACTTCTGTGGTAGCTACAGAGAATATTAAAGGTAATTATGTCTGACTCCTCAGCTGTAGAATCATTTCTTGTTTTTATAGAGTGCAAGTCTTGATACTCATGTTCTGGTTGGTGGGTCAAGTGTTTTGTAACCTGAATGATAACCACCATTGCTGACCAAAATCAAACCCAGAAATCGCGCATGGTCAACAGATGAGAGCATTTGTCTCACATCCGTGAGGTTGAGGTCCAGGTTTCAGCTCCCGGTGAGGACTGGGGTTTTTCTGTGGAGGGTAAATTAAAAAAACTCACCCTGTACATGACATGGCAACAGCAAAGCAGGCAGTCTTTATCACACAGCAACAGAATTCCTCCCTGCAACTTGCTAACAAGAAACATGCAGTCTTTGATAGTTTATTTCTGTTGGTAAGGGAGCTGCGTTAGCGCACTGGCTTCACATATGAGTGGTCCTGGGTTCATTCCCCAGTTGAGGCGGAAATGTTTTTTCAGATCGCAACGGCTCCTGTGTAGACCCAGCCGTAAATGTGTACCGGATTAAAGACTGCGAGGGAGAGGAGATGGCTACCGCCCTCATTTACAGAGCCTTTGTAATGTGAGATCGCTAACATCTCACACCTCTGGGACATTAATAAATGCTATGGGTTGCTTTACTTTTTTTTTTACTGTTGGTAAATATGTATTGAAATAGGCAGTGTCATAGTTTGACATGATTACATGACTTCAAAACAAAAGTTGCATTGTTTTAATTTAATGAGTCAAAAAAAAAACCAACCAAACATGTCTACTTTATACAATGTAAATGTCTACAGGTGGGTGATCTCCAGCTGATCTATGACTGCAAGTTCCTTACCAAGTGCCAATTTTACAATGTATTCACTGGTACATTAAGGATCGGCAAGCTTGTCAACAATGTCCCAAAAGAATCTGTCTTTGTTTCCAGAGGTCTGGGATTGAATAAAAAGAATGCTAAAATGGACTGCTATGACCAAGCCTACAGGCTGTTAATGGAGTCTCCTGTAAGTTAAAGTCGAGATATTATGTTGATATTTACAGAGATTTATGTTGATCAGTCTAGTCAGTTTAGTCATGGCCTTCTAGTTATACAAAAGGTCAAAGCAAGGACTTTAGTTATTGTTACCAGAAATAGCGATTTCCCTTGCATTATTTCTTCAGCATTCATTCTCAAACTCCCGCTGGATCTATCTTGTAGAAGGACAATGATCCTACTAGATTTCCAGCAGGATGTAGTCCAGAGAATGGAAATATGTTGTGTCTCTGATTTATTTGTGCCGATCACTGAACATCCATCTTTGACAGTACTTGCAGTATTTACCAAGTCTTTCTCTAGAATAGTTATACATGCTGGTCTGACACAGTCGCTTATCTTGGTTGCTGCGATATATCATTTGTTGCTGTCACAGTCGCTTATCTTGGTTGCTGTGCATATACTTTGTGCCACCATCGAATGAGCTGCACAGAAAAATTAGGATATACCAAGATAACAGACACTGCTTGTTTTCTGTGAAGGTTGGTTCCCTTGTGAAATAGTTGCTATTTTTTGTAATTGCAGCCTCTTTCAGTGACTTGTACTGCAATCATGTGTATCTACAGTCTAGACTAGTCTTTGATTTAGTTCACCTAATCATCTTGTATCAATGTTCTCATAGCCATACTATAAGTTTATAGTTGGTTGCTGATCCAGTGGTCCATGGGCTCATGCCCTTTGACCCAGAGTTTATAGTTCAATTTTATGTCATGATTCTGCATTTCCTTTGTTCGTTCTCAAATGTCTAGCAGAATGCCCACAGGGTAATAGGAAAGGAGTTGGTCGAATATGTCTACTCCTCCCATAGACTGATTGTAGACAGCCACTGGTGATGGTATCTGCAAATCTATTTTACGACATGTCACTGTTGCAAGACCTGGTGTTGTGTTTGTACTCAGGATGGATACAAATCTCTTGTCTCTCCAAACAGTGGCCACTGTGTTACCTTGCTGCTTATACTGCACATCACCTCGCTTCATAGATTTGGCACTCTTAGGTTTGAAAGCATCTGGCCATCCCTTGCGATTTGGCCGTATCGTGGAACATGAGTATGATTTGTTTTGCAACAGATCATTTGCCAGCTGAACAGATGAAAAATAATTATCATAAAAAATATGGTGATTCTTTCCAAAGAAAGACCGACATAATTTAGTGACAACATAATGTCCAGATCCATGTGGCATTGGTTCCAGAACTTAGCCAACATAGACATCAAAGTCTAACAGATAACCTGTTGCAGAGTCGGCCGCACACCAGACTTGATCCCCCATGGGTGTGGCTTACCCTAAATGTACTGCTTGAAGGAAAGACGACCATTGTAAGGTATCATAGCTTCATCAATGCTTATGTTCTTTCCAGGAGAGAAAACAGAAGCAATATTCCTTTTGACCATATCCAGAAATGGTCCCTAGATAATATAAATGACTTTATATAGGGGGTCATAATCTTTGTGGGCTCTGGGATGTTGCCTAGAAGAATCATTCAGATGAAAATATTGGGATATTTTCTCAAATCTATTTTTTCCCAAGCATGATGATATACCTGAAACATTGAGCCTGTCATGTGTACTCCAATACATGCTATACTCAGGCAATACATGTATGCCCATCATGATGTAAATATGGAAAAAAAAGTTTTATTTCACCGGCAGTTACGGGTGACCAGTACATGTCTTCTTTTCCTGCTAGTTCTTGACACTGTGTTGCGTACAAATTGGTCTGATCTGCTGCAAATTGATAAAACTCTTCATTGACGATGAGACTAAAGTAATCAAAAGGAGTAGCATTCACATCAAGATCATGCACAGGGCCAACATTTTCAATACAGTTCTCGACTTCTACAGGAAAAATTAATGTCACTCCAGTTGTCATTCATGACCTACTATTAGTGTCGCTAATTTCGTCCTTGTGGTCCGAATCACTATCGAAATCGAATGTAGGAACTTCAACGTCGCTTTCAACATATTCTACATCATGTAAATCACATGCATCGTGCATATTTCGATCGTAACTGCGGCTGGTCACATCAGTATACATACGAATAATTTCCATTTAAAAAGCTATGTCTAAAATTTCGCTAAGTCTAAAAAATTATTACTAAATTATTGCGTCCGATCGGTTCGAGTGAAACAGTAAAACGGAAGCTAAACAACAACTGGTCATGGTTTTTTATAGATCCGGTGGAAAATAAAAATGTACTATCGATCGCAGCGATACAATTAAAAAAGCGTTGCGCAGGCGCTCTAGGAGGCAGCTCGGTGAAGTATCGCATGGACGCTCTAAGGGGCATTCGGTTATCTCTTGTTTCACTGGTATATACTAGATCTTTTACTATGGTTTTTTTATAGTACCTAGTCAAGTCTAGCTCTGTGGTGGAGAGGCAAACGAATCTTTGGACAGCCAAGGTACCAGGTGCAAACCCTCACTACAGGCAACTGTATATCTGGGTTGTTCAGAAAGCAATGCCCCCCCCCCCCCCCATCCTGTATGTATAATGTAGGCTAGACAATTACTACGGCCAGAAAATGCTGGGTTTATTGATATGTCCTGAATAGGATATGCAATGAACTTAGTCATATCATTGTAGTCCTTCATTCTTTGCTAGCACACATTTATAAATACATATTTTGATACTAATCATCTTTCAGATTTAACAGATCTATAGGTTAGTATTGGACTTAGCTTAACTCATACTGGACCAGGGGCAATAGTGATATATAGGGAAAAACGACAGATATGTTGTCTCTTTGTTCACTACGAGTTAACCTTTAGCAAGCTAAGGGTGGTACGGATCCACACCAGTACTAGCTTAGTTTTGACGAAAGGTGTCCGGGGCCACCTATAAACAAGGCGTGTTTATATGACGTAGCACAGCCTTATTTGGTAATGCACATAAACTGTTACATGTGCAGATGAAGCCTATTCATTTCCACTTTAGATAGAGGTAATTTTAGTGACACTGAGTCTTTCGGAAGCATGGATATCGTCATTATGAAAAGTTGAAAATTTGCATGTCCCTTCGACATATAGCCATGATTGGCGTAGCGACTTCGATGAAGTTGTTAGACATATAGGCCTAGCTGATAACGTTAGTGTGTTAGATGATTTAGATGGTGAATATTGACTGTTGGAGCGATTAAAAAATGACTAGGTCTATCTTTCAGATAACGATTTATGGCAAATCTATGAGGTTCATTCATTCTTACCAGTGACATTATGATGATTTGACAATGAAACCACATAAATACTATTTGAATTAGGTTTATTTTACAGGGTTCCCACTTCAGAAAATATAAAAACCATAGATAAGTAACGCTTTTCAACACCATGTTCTTACCAACATTGTGTTATCAGTGTCAAACTTGGACATTAGATTCTAGAACAATACATAAGTTTAACACCACTGGAATGAAATGTGTGAGACGTATGATTGGAGTTAGCTTGAGAGACAAAATCAGGAATGAAGCACTAAGGAAACAATTAGGGATCAAACCAACAATAGAATACATACAGAAACAACAAGTTAAATGGTACGGCCACATAACCAGACAGAAAGAGCAAATTATTATCCAAAAAACACTTAACAAACGATACGAAAATAGGAGACCTATTGGACGCCCTCGTAAAAGGTGGATAGATAGTGTATTAGAGACACTCGGAAATATAACAGCAGAGGAGGCAAATAGAAGGGCAAAAGACCGTACACTCACTCTCCCCTCAAACACCGAAAGGTACATGAGGACAGAAAGAAGATAAATAAGTAATTTTTTAATAATTTTTTCTCTTTTGTCTGTTATAATTTCTTTATTTTTTGGGGAAAAATCATCTTTACTACTTTCTAATACGTCTGGTATCACACACACACACGTAAAAAAATTACACCAATATATGCAGTATTCAATTCTTTATGTATATGTACAAATATTAATTAATTATCTCTAACAAAAAAAAGTTATTGAATTTTTAAAACAGCTACAATCAATAACACAAAGTTTTTTGATTTGTAAACACAGCTTGCTAAAGGTTAAAACATGACACAGAGCATTGTTGTCTGGACTACATCCTGCTAATCTGCAGGAATTTGAGAATGAATGCATGCAGATGAATAACGAATATTGCACACTTGAATCAATAAAAATAATTCCACAAAATTCCTAGTGATGCCTTGAATATGAAATAGATTTAATAGGATTTAAGTATTCCTCTGCTTTTCTAGTAGAGAAAAGAAATAATTAGAGACAAATGTGTCTGGTATCAATCAATCTGGTAGAAAAATGTATATTTATAATAGATGTAATTGATATATCACAATAATATCATTAGTTTTGATTGCTATCTTTCTACTTCACAGATTGAGATCATTATGTCACAAAAGGATCGAGCTGAAAGCTACATCATACAAGATATTCATCATCAGTACAGGGAGAATCCAAAAGGCTTTCCTGATATAATGAATGTGAGATATGTCACTTGACTCCATTAATCTTATTATACGAGGGTCATTCAAACTAATAATATGATTGTGATGAATAATGATCCCCCTTTATTTATTTATAGATGGTCAAGAAGCAGATCCGTACGAGTTAAATATAGGCTACGAAACCCTTAAAACAGCAGCTGACTTTTGCCAGTTTTTGATCCGTACGGTGGAAGTAGCATATACATAATAATTTTGATTTGAATGATGGAGGTTCCTCTCGTCAACATTATTTGTCTTCTAACTTGTCTTTTATTCTTCTTTGCGTCACTATCTGATAACCAATACAAAATTTTGTGTGCTGCTGGTTTACTGCAGAGCTGCGTTATTTGTGCCTTCCGGCACATATGATTTTGACAAGGTGTCCACAGAAGATTGGATATCATTACATAGGGCTGATATTGATTCAGTATGATGATCCACATATTATTCCCAAGGGGACAAACACCTATGATAATAAACGGATGGATAGAACTTGTTTCATAAATCCTATTCTGTGTATGCATTTTTCTGTAACAATATGGTGTAGGCAGCTTTAAGCCACCACTCAAATATTGCTGATGTTCCGAGATATGGATAACTGTTATAAGTCAAAGTGGGCAAGAACTATAAATCCAGTAGGAATGAAGAGAATCTATTACTAGAACTGTAAAACTAATAGGAATGTTTGTTTACCGTTTGTTTACAGCATGTCCTTTATCAATATTTTCATCTCTTATCTTTTTTTGTGTGATATAGATGCTTTATTACAAGACAATGTGATTATTTATTTCAGAAATCCCTGAAAGTGTTTTGAATAAAGTAATGCCATGCAGAATTCTAAACCTCAATTTTGAGAAGAAAAGAGAAAAAAAATTGTGTTTTGCATTGTCACATAACGCTACATTGGATAGACAGAGAGAATACTTTGGACAATTGTTCACTGTCCGTTTTCTTCTTTGTCTACAAATATTCTAAAATTATTAGTTAATTATTGGGGCATCCTTGTGTTGCAGCTTCTCATCCATGGAGTAGATGAATTCAGAAAACTTTACATAAGTCCTTTAGTGTGTTATGCAGTGCATTAAGGAGAATCCCTTTCTCTTGAAGTATTCAGGGATTGAGCTTTTGTACAGAAAATGAGATTATTGTGCTGAAACAACTCTTTCCCCCCCCCCCCATATCCAACAAACTGCTGCAGCCATTGAACCGTTGTATGTTTGACCCATGTAAAAGATTCTTCCCGTCAGCTGTCAACTCTTTGGATGAATCCCAATCCAAACACAACACTAAACATTTATGCAATTTCAAAATTGTGGACCACCAAAATTTCAAAATTGTGGACTGAGGAGCAACCCAAAAAATATATATAATATGAAAGGCATGAAGCCTTTTTATAGGCCTGAGGAGGACTTATAAATTTCTGCAGTGTCAGATCGATCCCTCCTACAGAGTGATGACGATGTTCTAAACTTGCAGGCTGCTAAAAAAAATTTGTGTACTTGCTGTGAATTTACTGAAACAAGCATAGTAGCTTTAAGTGCTTTTTCACCAGAAGAAATTAGGCTTCGACTAAGAAATACTCTTAGTCTATAGTTAATCAGTAACTGGAAATAGGCTTGGCATGGCATAAGAGGTAATTAGTGAGGTTTTGCAGTGGAGTTTGGCTGTACAGTCTTATACAGGATCACAGTGACTTAGAAGTCATGCTGAAGTCGGATATGTCAGGCTGAAAGACACAGGTATAAAATCTAACTTGTAAATCATGACACAACGCATTCTGTTCTCTGGACTAAATCCTGTTACTCTGCAGGAGTGTGACAATGAATCTAGCAGACTGCTTACATAAATGTTATACTATCTGAGTTATTTGTTATTGTTTTTCATCTGTCCAAAATATCCCCATGCTCTGTACAGAATAAAAGCAAGAATATGGTGTTCTATTCTTAATGTATTTTCAAACACAGTAATGTGTAAATTGAGGTTCTAGCTAGAGAAGAAATAGACTTGATAAGACATTCCTGCACAGTAGAGGTAAGACTTAGCTCTGCCCCTGGTATATTTGTTACTTGTGCTTTCAATTACATTTTTGGCTAAATATAAAAATCTACTTTTGTGACTGAAATACTTGGGTAACTTATAATGTACAAAGCTTTGATTTGTGATTTGAGAATCAATTAAGTAGCGAAGATTACGTGGACATTTGTTACTCATCGTTTCCAATGTTCTTGATAAAGACATTTGGTTGATATGTTGCTTTGTGTGTGTTGTCATTGGATAACATAGCTTCATTTAAGTGACTAAGTTTTGTCAGTTGTGTCTTGTTACTGCGTTTCATCTACACTCGATGGTTGCTAATCCAGCAATCCATGGACTCTTGCCCTTTGACCCAATGCCATTGTGTGATATGTGCTTGTGAGCTATAGCTGTGTTCCATAATGGGTGTTCTATTTTTCTGACTATGGAGGGGTCTAACTTTTGTGAATTTACGTGGATTATATTTCTGTGACCTTCTCATTAATAGATATTTTACCCCTTTGTATTTATAGAATGTCTTTTTATTTGTGCCATTCAGACGTACATAGCTGCAGAGAATGAGAGCAAGAAAGAACAGACAGGCAAGAGGGCATCATCAAGTAAATCACCATCTGGATCAAAGAAAGCAAGAACGTCAGAATTTGCTAGTGACGTTGTGGAGAATAAAAACTTATCTCTGGCTCCTACCAAGAAAGTTGGTGTTGTTATGAGCCCAGCAGCTCCACTAGTTGACAAACTCTATAGATTGAAACAGGTATCTTATCATGTTTAGCTCGTTTAATTCCTACAATGAATGTTAAACTTCATTCCAATTGGAGTCCATAAATAAACATTATTATTGACATCAAAAACTATTTTGATATAGAAAAATTATTTTTATTATAAATACCAAAATCAGAGGCCTTGTCAAACGTCTTTGCTATGACTTTAAAGGAATGGGAGGAGAAATTTGACACATTTTAATTTTCTCTTTCAATTTGTACTGGATATTTGAAGAAGAAACCTCAGCTGGTTTTTCCCAATATGGAGGATGACACAACACACCCTATTGACTGGATCTGCAACTCCAACAGTTTGTCAGAACAATGGAGAAATCATAGACCAGGACTATGATAAAATTCTGGTTGTTACAGGGTGAGACACATACAGAAATACAGGGAGATGTTACAATGAGTTGAAATTCTTGTACTTCTGTAAGAAACTGGTGTAGGCAGTTTAAATGCGGTCGTTCCCATGTTGCTGATCTACCAAGATCAGGAAGACAGTCATCAGAGTGCAGCTAAAAAACAGATGATCAAGTCAATAAGAAAGCCACAAACACTAACACAAGATGACTATCACATTATGAACAGATCAGAGCAAGTTATAATTCTACGCCTCAGAACAGGACACAACTGACTCCGCAGTCACATATACACAAAGTTCAAGATTGACAACATTGCCATGTGTACATGTGGGCAGGCAGCACAGAGTACCAAGCCTATACTTCTAGATTGTTCTGAGTATGAAACACTGAGGCAGACATATTGGCCTGATGAAACAGCACTGAAATCCAAGCTCTATGGGCCACTGTATGAACTACTAAAGACAGTGAGTTTTATTAAGGAGACAGAATTACAGATATAGACATGTTTCAAGTGAACGAAAGAAGAAGAAATCAGAGTGCAATCATAAAAATGTTGCAAGTGAGAAGAAAATTATTGACCAGGATAGTAAAATGACAATTGTAGATCCCGTAACATTTACGATATGTTTAAACGCTGTGACAAGAAGTATATAGGTGAAACTGGCTTAATACACGTTGATGCTATTAATCACAGAAACCCTACGCGATACATTTAAATGGCTCTGATCATCATGGTGCCCTTGATATTCAGGTCAACACTCTAAGATCTTGCACCAGAGATGATGGAGCTAAGTACACCCTTGAAAATGCTATGTATTTTAGCTTGGTACCTTTAATCATTTGGTCTTACTTCTTCTCATCCATTTATATAGATTTTGGCGAGTGGGGCCTTTGTTGTATTGTCTTTGTTGTTCATGTTGTTTTCGGGTATAGTTAATATTTCTTTCTCATTCCCCTTATATTTAACCTATAGCACACTGTTTTGACAAACTGGGTGAAGCATACTGCCGAAAATGTGTCATTTCTTGACACGAAAGGCAAAATCAACTGCATGATTCAGTAAACCCGAAACCGAACGAAAACATCGAGATCAGTAACTTTTTTACAGAATGTTCTGGCAACATTGAGAGGAGAATTTATCTAGCTTCTTGTTTCTATTGTCAAAATGGCGAAAGACGATAGTGTTTGATTATGGAATGGAAATTCGAGCAATCTTTAGGCATCTGCTTTGCAGCGACATGACAGTGAATCAAATTTATTATACTCTTTCATCATCGATTTATTCAGTGAAATCATTGTTTATTCCGAATTCAATGTGGAATTATTGACTGTGAGTGTTACATTGTTTTTAATTAGAATAGACCACAAGATTCCAGAAGGTTCTCGATATGTAAAATATATAATATTCAACATCTTACGATCTATCAAAAATACGGTAGGTCTAGATTGAGGTCCAAATTGACTTTATCATTTTATCACACGTCTCGTATCACACACACACAAACAAAACGTACACCAATATATGCAGAATTTAATTCTTTATTTATGTGTGCAAATATTATTTAAATATCTGTAACAATGAAAAAGTTATCACGATTTAAAAAAAGCCACAGATGACTGCATAACATTTTGAAAAACCAATTCCGCGGCACAAGAAAAGTTGCATAATTGTAAACATAGTGTGCCTAAGGATTAAAAAATGAAGCTCTGCATGACAATACCTGTTTATACTTATGCCATTGTTACTACCTTGACCATCTCTGCTGTTCAATGTCAGCTGTCTAATGCTTATGTAATAATGCCATTATTTTTACTGTTTGTTCACTGTCTTGTATTTTCTTGAAAAAAACTGAAGGTTGAAATGTCGAAAATGTCTTGTATACTGTCATTTGTATTTTTTGTATCAATACCTGATAGTCTGTGCATACATTGTAGAACTTATCAAACTTGTTCTATGTAAGTCCTAATGCCATGCAGTTTTACAGCAGTCTTACTTATTGATTGTCAAGATATCTCTTGTATTATTCCCTCCAGCTTCTGAAAGATGAAGGTATCACCAAGCTACACATTGTACCCAAAATTGATCAGCTGGCTCATAAAGCTGCCATCCACATTCAAAATGTTTACAGATTTGATGACGTAAGTTCTTATCTGTGGAAGTTTTAACAAGTATGTCTTTTCTGATCTTGTCAAAATAAATGATTAAAAGATGATCATGATAATTGTTCTGAGGTGTCATCTTTCTCTTCTCTTAGTTATGCTTGGGAGGGGGAGCGTGCGCTTTACCGACCCCTACCAGATGCATCCGCAGGTGACAAATAGTGGAACGACACTCCAGATATGGGGTGTTAGCTGTAAATAAGCAGCCGTGGACTAAACCAGTATTGTTGCCTACCGGGGCAGGATATCAGGAGGAGCTGATATCTCAACTGAAATACTCCATATATCCAGTGATGGGCAGCATCAAGCGAGTGTGAGCCGCTATATGCTATGTTTCTGGCATGGGGACACCCAAAAAAAGTAGAAATGGCACAGAAATGAGCCAATTTACAGTCCAAAAAACATCTCTATTGTCAAAGAAGTCCCTGGGATCATCAACAAAGAACACCTGACATCACCTCAACTAAATTCTCTGGCACAGGAAATGATTGCACACAAATATGATCCTAAAAAATGTACACAGGTGGAGGTGACGGCGTCTTTATAAGATATAATAACGGAAAGAGCCTCCGTAAATCATTCCCAACAGGAAAGACATGCTCAAAATTCAGAGCAGAAGCTGAGGCACTCCTGCAAGCACTGAGAACTCTCATTTCCACAGATCATCCAATGTAGTAATATTCACGGACTGCAGATCGTTATTGGAAACATTACAAAGCAACAAAACAAAAACACAATACACTAGAACTGGCAAGCATTAAAAAAAAACACTCAAACATCACTCTTCAATGACTACCTGCCCATTGTGATATCACTGGGCATGAGGGAGTTGATGCCCTGGCAAAAGCAGGAGCATAATGGAACAATTAAGCTATCCTCTGACATACAGTGAGACCAAAACACTAATCTGCAACCTTTACATATCACGGAAGAAAGATATGGATATTGACTCGAAATCACACCCCATACACCAACTTCAAAGCCAACAACAGACGATCATCTTTCGACTTAGAACTTGTCACTGCAGGCTACAGAATGACTTGTACCGTATCAGGGTGGCATTCACAAATGATTGTCCATGCGGAACAGGCATACAAACCACTGAACACATGCTCCAAGATTGTCCACAGTATAAAGAACTGCGAGGCAAGACATGGCCACAACGAACCGAACTGAGCTTTCCACACAGCATCTGACATGAGCTAAGGCATATACCACAACAATGCACTGTGCCCAATAATTTGCAGTTCTGGGATGGCAAGAGGCAGGAGAAACTCATGACAGTAGTGATCACCAATCAGATTCCCAATTACATGATAGTTAGGGGGGGGGGGTCATCTGTGGAGTAAACTAATACTTCCCTGCATTACCAATGATCCCCCACCATTTTGTGTACGCTTGAGAACAGCATTATCTTTAAAGTATTGATGACAACTGATGATGTTGAAGTTATCTTCTAAAGGTGTAGTAACTCAAGAACGACCTGTGGTGCTGTTCCTCTGTGATCCCAGTCTGTACAAACTCTTTTGCAGTCTGACAATTGCTGAATGAGTCACTGCAGGTCTCTGAACTACATTTCGAGCAGCCACACCTTCCTCCAACACTTAATGACTCTTCCTTTATTCACATCACTCAGCTTTTGTCATTGAGACATATTGTTGTGCACTGGTTATGAAGTAGTTGTGTTGCTTATAAAGATAATTTGTTAGAGTACAGTTCAAGGCCAACACTATAGTCTCCCTGATGGAGTACATATAGAGGAAAATAATTCAACCCGGTCAATCCACTTTTTTTTTACACCAAGTCATAAAATATACAAACAACATTTGTATTTAAATAAGCTAACTTTATTTCCTGGGGCAATGCTGAGAAATTTAATATTGGTCCAAGAATTGGTAGCCTTCTTCTGTACTATTTTATATTAAGTCTAGTGATCTAGAGTGATTGGCACGTGCATGTAGCATGCAAATGTGTGCTTCTTAGATCATTGCAGTCTCATCTTCAGTTCTTGTTAGGCGGTTGTAACATTACTAGTCTTCACGGAAACAAATCAGAAGGTAGTAGATGGGATTTGAACCAGGTCCATTCAGCTGGCACCTGTTCGATTTGCAAAATGAGTGAACATTGTTTCGAAATTAGATTAAACAACACTTTTAGCCTATTTAGGGATTTTTTTGGGGTAGAATTTGGAAAATGTGTTGACTCAAGCTGTGAGAATCGGTGTCTACCTTCTGATGTTTTCTGTATCCCATGATTCTTGTGATGTATATTATTCATTCTCTCCACAGAAGGTGACAGCCACAGAAAGATGACACCTCAGAAGCATAATACAAAACTGATATAGCATACAGTTCAATGTATTAACTGTGATGAGAATGTTTTGTAATGCTGTTAACATGACCATATATTGTGCCATCCTACATAATTCACTTGATTCTCTTCCTCAGATACCATTGTATGAATTTGATACCATGGTTCCAGTGTATTGTGAGCTCTATTTTGATGATGTATTCATGGCTAGAGGCTCTGCTGATGTTAAAAGACTGAATGCAATGCAGCAGGCATATGGTAACCTGGCCAGACTACTGCATGTAAAGCCCCTGGAGAAATTAGCAGATAATCCAAGGTTTGATATTTTAAAATCTGATCTTAGTTAAGGTCATCACTTTTGTACAGCTGCTTATTTGGGTAAAAGTCAGTCTTTAAGCTGTCTTACATTTACTCTTAGAGGTTTGTTTGGTACAATCCTAGCAGCCGGGCCTACATATCATCATCATCATCAGGTGCCATGCCGGGTGGCGTAGGCGGTCATGGCTCTCCACAGCTCTCTATCCACAGTATTATGTATCAAAGTCGTTGTTGTTTCTTTGCCGTGCCAGGTTGTCAAACTGTCTAATATTTTCTCACGTTGTCGCCCACTGTCTCTGGTGCCTTCAATCTTGCCTGTTGTGATTATGTTTTCTAAACCTGCCTGTTTCATGAAGTGGCCAAAAAAAGAAGATTGCCTTTTTCTTATATTCTTGATTAAGGTCCGTTTCGCATTTAACTCTTTTAACACCTCTAAATTAGTTTTTCTGGCAGTCCATGGTATTCTCAGCATTCTTCTGTAGAACCACATCTCTGTTGCCTCCAATCTCCCACTTTCCAGTTTGTTTATTGTCCAAGACTCGCACCCATATGTTAGTATAGGGGTTATATAGCACTGCAGAACTCTCTTTCTCACCTCTAATGACAAGGTCATATTACACAGTATATTTTTCATTTTTCTGAATGTTGTTTTTGCCTGTCCTATTCTGCATCTTATTTCTGTTGAACTTCTTCCATCTGCTGTAATAATTGTACCTAGATATTTGAATTGGTGGACCTGTTTTAATACTATATCATTCACTATGATCTTGCAAGGTGTGTTATTTTCTTTCTTTGAAATAACCATTACTTCTGTTTTCTTGATATTTAGGAAGAGGCCTTTCTCTTTGCTTTCTGTGACTACTACTTTAATTAAGTTTTGAAGGTCTTCCTCACTTTTTGCAATCAGAACAGTGTCATCCGCATATCTCAAATTATTTATGTTATGTCCTCCCACTGATATTCCTGGGATATCTACTATTGCCCGCAATATGTTTTCACTGTATAGAGAGAACAGGTCTGGTGAAAGCACGCATCCCTGTCTGACTCCTTGTTTTATTTGTTGAAAAGGGCCAAATTGATTTCCTACTCTTATTGCTGCTGATTGTTGCCAGTACATGTTCTTGATTATTCTTAAATCCTTGCTGTCAATGTTCAGATTCTCTAGCATGTGTATAATTTCGCTATGTTTAACTTTGTCAAAAGCTTTAATGTAGTCTATAAAACAGAGGTACAGATCTGTTTTTACTTCTATAGACCTCTCTATTAGTGTTCTCAATATATAAATCGCATTGTTGGTGCCTTTGCCTTCTACAAATCCACATTGTTCTGGACTTATTTCTGATTTTATTTTGTTTCTCACTCTCTTCATGATGATTCTGAGAAGTATTTTGGTTATTTGGCTCATGAGGCTGATTGTACGGTGTTCTTCACATTCGGTGGTCCCTGGTTTCTTAGGTAATGCTATGAATATGGATCTCATTAAGTCATCGGGTATGTTTCCGCTGTTATATATGTCATTCATAAATTTTGTGATTATTTCAACTCCAAAGTCATCTAAAGCTGCTAATTCTTCTAATGTGATATTGTCTGGACCTGGGGCTTTGCCATATTTCATGTGTCTTAGTGCCTCCCTTACTTCTGCTGTGAGTATTGATGGACCCTCGCCGTTATCTTGTATGTTTATTTCTGGTCTATTGTCATCATAAAGTTCTTTGATATATTCTGACCATCTCTGTACTATGTGATCTATTCCCATTAATATCTGCCCTGTCTTAGATTTTAGACACACTGTAACTGTTTGCGTTCTCTTTCCTGTTATCATCTCAATTTTCTTATATAGTAATGTTGTATCTTGGTTGTAATGCAATTCTATTTCTGTGCATTTCTTGTTCAGCCAGCTTTCTTTTGCTATTTTGCATTTCTCTCGTATCTCCTTATGTATTTTCTGATATTCCACTATCTTGTGTTTATTTTTCCTTCTGGTGCTCATCAATTCTAATATTTCTTCTGTCATCCATTTTTGTTTTGATGTATGTTTTACTTTTGGTATTATCTCTTTAGATGTTTGGTTTATTGACTGTTTTAGCATGTTCCATTGATCTTCAATACTCTGAATCTTTGCAATGGCATTGTATCTATTTTGTACAATTATTTTGTATCTTTCTTTAATGTCAGCATCTGATTTCAATAAAGCTAAATCTAATTTCATATTCCTTGGTGCTCTCGTGATCTTCTTTAATCTTATACACAATTTCGCTACCAGTAGTATATGATCACTGTTGCAGTCAGCACCTGGCCTTGTTTTCATAGATCTAATGCTGTTTCTATGTCTTTTAGAGACTAAAATGTAATCAATTTGGTTCCGAGTATTATCACCTGGGCTAATCCATGTACACAGCCTTCTTGGATGTTGCTTGAACCATGTATTCCCTATTATTAAATTATGTGCCTGTGCCCACTCTATCAATAAATCACCTCTTTCATTCTTAGTTCCTAAACCAAATCTTCCTGTCACATCTTTTATTTCTGTATCTCCTACTTTTGCGTTAAAGTCCCCCATTACTATAGTTACTTCATGATTTTTACACTATTTCATTGTGATTTCTAGATCTTCATAAAAAATTTCGATGTCCTCCTCTGAACTGCTTGATGTAGGTACATTTCATACTTTTTAAGAAAAATGCTCTGATGTCTATTTTTTTTAGTAAATCTGCACAGCTGTATTCCTAGTTACACAAGGCTACAGCAGAAGCATTTTACACAGGTTTATAAATAATAAACACCGGTTGGTGTTTAGTTTTTAACACTACAGAAATAATCAAAAACATACATAAGATGAACAGTGTTGTCTCCCCCTTTAGGACATCCTCTTTTTGGGAACATTTAGCGCGTTTCACCTTTATTGAATATGTAGACCTGGCTGCTAGGATTGGACCGTTTGTCCAAAAACCTCTATAACTTCTTAGTGATTTACGTAGGTTGTCATTACTTTCTGAACAAGTACCAGTGGGCTGAAACTGAACCAGATACCTTGCCCTTCCAAGATGTGCTGTATATTTCTCAACCACAGAACTAGACCTGTCCCTAATTTTTTTAACCTCATGCTGTTGTTGGCACTCAGAGTAAATTCTTTAACATATGAAAAAATACTGGTTTGAAGTTGCTGGATGATATGAAAAACTAGATAGTTTTTATGTAAAAGCTTGGAGAATACTGTAATAACGTGACAGAGTCTACCTGTCTTCTTCATGGTTATTTGAATTTATTATGTAATATTCTCAAACTTACTCATATTATTATGTTAGAAATGTAGTTTTATTCTGTTTGCAGGGTCTGGCACCCCTATATGGCTCTTGATCTGGACATTTGCAACATTGTGACCAAATGGCATGGAAAAGATAACGATTCACTTCTGAGTATGTCTAATCATTTTTGACAAATATTTGATGTTAGTTACCATAAATCAGTATTTACCCAGGGAAACAAGGTTAGACTGTTTAATGTTAATATAGAGTCTGAGCCCCTTTGAGGCTCCAAAACAATGCATGTAATTTAGAAAATTGTCTTAAAACAACAAATATTTATCAATATAGATTTCTCTGTCATCTACTTTGTGTTAGATGGCCAGCCAATATCAAAGGATAAGTTGTGGATGAGAACATCTGTGCCCAGTGAAGATAAAAAATGGAAATGGATAAGGCACACCATATGAAAGAAGCCTGGCATCATAACAACCAGATGAAGACAAATTTGTCGGGCCGTTCGCACAAATAAAATGCGGCATAACGCATTTCCATTCTCAGGGGAAGGGGGGGGAGTTGTTGTTATTTGACCTAAAACTGAATACATAAATAAAGTCTCCAGTGAATATTTTATTTTAGGAAACTTACTGAAGTGAAACTAATTTAAAAATATATATTTAAAATACACTGCACACACAATTTTCATTTCAACAAGGTTTTGGCAAGGTATTTTACAGATTCCAATACATGCAGAATGTCATACAAATCATGTACATTCTTGAATGACTCAGGATCCGTGGAAAACATTTGGCTTCACAGAGAAACAACTTTTATAACTGAACACAAAAATGACCAAGATATACAAGCCTAGTCCGTTTGTTGTAAAAACAAAAACCTGCACGTTAATTTTAAAAATTGTATTTTCCCAGCCAGCAACTTAACAAACATGAAACAGATGATGCAGTCTATGCCTGACATTACAATCCCCGTAGATAAAATGGTGTTGACAGAGCATGAATCTGATAGGGATATTGAGAATGTCTTCAAATCTTTGGAGTTGAGTGCAACCAGAAACCTTATGCTGCTGGAATGTGAAACTGTGCGCAATCCTGACTTGACATTTACGTAAGTACATACAGTTGTTCATTGAAAGGATACTTAGACGTCAGATAGGTTGTTATTAAATATTATATAAAACTATAGCAAAGATAGTGATTAGTGATTTTCTGAACCGATGATGTGACAATCTGGACATTTGGTAATAAAGTTGTCTTTTTAACCGTTTCCCCCTTAGAGCGCCTCTGCGCGCCTTTGACTGGCTGCCTCCTGGAGCGCCTTAAAGACGCTTTTTTTTACTTGTTTCGTTGCGATCGATATGACATTTTTTGTGTGTGTCGGGTCTATTAGAAACCATGACCATTGCGTAGATCCGTGGTTTAGCTTCTGTTTGATGTTTTAATCGGAGAAATCGGACATAAAAATGATTTATTACGATTTTTTAAAAATTAGTGGAGTTTTAACCGATTTTCGAGTCGCTGCCGGCATTTTTTTTTTTTTTTTAAACTTATGTCGTTGCGATCGATATGACATTTTTAGTTTGCGCTGGGTCTATTAGAAACCATGACCATTGCGTAGATCCGTGGTTTAGCTTCCTGTTTTATGTTTTAATCGAAATAATCGGACATAAAAATTATTTATTACAATTTTTTGTAATTAGCGGAGTCTTAACAGATTTTCGAGCTGCTGCCGCTCGATTTTTGTTACTTGTTTCGTTGCGATCTATATTACATTTTTAGTTTGCACCGGGACTGTTAAAAACAATGACCATTGAGTAGATCTGTGGTTTCGCTTCTTGTTTTATGTTTAATCTAAGAGATCGGTGGAAAAATGAATTTATCACGATTTTTTAAAAATTAGCAAATTATTAGACCTAATTTTGGAAATGGAAGATATTATTCATATGTACACTGATGATGACAGCCGTAGTTAAGATGGAAACATGCACGATGTGGGTAATTTGCTTATCAAATATAACGTGGAAAGTGACAGTGAAGTTCTTGTTAGATAGGCCTAATGTTTCCGACAAAGAGATTGAAATGAGTGGCACTAATTGTGATATCGCAAATTTCGCCGTAGTGATGTAGTTTTTCGAGTAGAAGTTGAGAATTTTGTACAAAACATTGGGTCTGTACATAATCTTGATGAGATTGCCACACGTTATGAATACTTTAGCATCATTGTCAATGATGAGTTTATCAATTTGCAGACGATCTGACAAATTTGTATGTAATATAACGCAAAGAACAAACAAGGAAAGAAGACGCGCTGAACATCTGCAACCGCCATTGAAATAAAATGTCATTTTTGAAATTTATATTATGATGGACCTGTGTATTCTGTTTGAGTATGGCATGTACTGAAGTACATATGACAGGTTCAACGTTTTGGGCATCTCACCCTGTTTGGAAAAAAGGGTATGTGAGAATATATCACAATATTTTCATCTCAATATAATTCCTCTACTCAACACCCAAAGGTAAAAAAAATAATTTTCCCCACATTATGTCGAGTTTGACAGTTTATTATTTGAAACATATATGTATTAAATTATCTTTGATATAGGTTTATACAAGACTATTCATTTTTCTGTTGATCTGCCAAGTCTGAGTGTGATATGATGAATAGTTTGAAAGAAAATGTAATTTTGTCATCATCATATCCATATTTTGGAGGAGTTGTGCCCCTTGCCTTAGGGATCAGGGATTGACAATTGGGAAATCTCATAAGGGTGAAAGGGTTAAACTTGTTTTGTCTGAATTTGTTCTCAAACTCCTACAGATTAGCAGGATGTAGTCCAGCGAATGGAATGAATTGTGTCATGGTTTACAGCTTCACTGTGATATATGCGCCAAGGTATCTGGTTAAAGGCCTAAAACATCCGACGTAACATTGTTTCTGGGTCATTTTGTGCCTTTATAGGATGGGATATCAACTCCACACTCCCACTGAAAACGGATGTGTTGGGCCATTGGAACAAATTAAACTGCAACACAGTGCATCTCCATTCTCTGAACTACATCCTGCTGGAAATCTAGTGGGACCATTGTCCTGCAACAAGAGAGAATCAGCAGGAACTTAAGAAGAATGAACGCTGAAGAAGAAGAAACTCCACCCTAAAACTTTGTCACATCGTGCATGGTAGGAACAGTGTATATTATTTGCCCTTTCAGGCCAGACGAACACGGATATCTCTTTCAGCAGATGACAAAGGCTATGTAAGCAGATAATTCCGGTAGCCAGTTGATTGTATATTTTTCTCATCCTACTCCTCTGTTGATCCCTCTATACTACCTCCCCTTGAATCTCTTATTAAACCGTATCTCCCAAGATGTTTGTGTCCCATTGTCATCTGTCCTATAATACCTGTGCTATTGAAGTTAATCTGCCAGCTTTCTTATTTCAATGAACTAACATGACAGGGGAAAATAGCAACAGATTTTACAGGTGTGAAATGTCAATATAATCCATCCACTAATTTCTCAGCTGTCTATTCTGAATCTTACAGATCACGGATTGAAAATTTAACATAATAATAGCGATGACTGTTGCTATTTACTCATTGTCTATGTCAAATCATTTGTCATTATTAGCGGTTCTTTCCTAGAAGAAGGGTCAATACTTCACTTTTAAAGAAATCTGTGCCGATCTGAAACTTTAAGTAATTTGTGACGCCATTATGTATTTTGGTATATTTTGTTTTGGGAAGTTAATTTATAAAATGGGATCATCCACCCTTTTTTTATATTCATTCATCAGTTTCATGACATTTCAATGTCATAGTTTGGTTGTCATGTTTCAGTTTTATTGTTTTGTATTGATACTTTCATTGAAACTATCCTTCTTGAAACGACTTGTAACTTTGCATTCAACTGTGTCCCTTATTTGCAGTTGTACACTTTCATTACAAGGTAAAGTACTAGCAAGCCGTACTCATGCAGCCAAAAATGGAGCCAAGCGTCTCTGCTCTGAGGTTATCATGGAGAGAATGAAAGCATCTCATGATGTCATTTTTGTGAGTGGTACTACTAGTCACCATCCATTATTATTTGTTGTTATCAAGTACATCAGAGACAATATTGAGGGCTACAGTGTTTAGCCCTTAGTATGCAAAGATCAAAACCACATTTTGGTGAAGGTGTTTTTCATTGCATGTTTTTTACACATAATAGCTGTGACACATTCATATATCCATTTACCATTGTTAAATGATTTGAGAAATCAATGCTCTTTCTGCTTACTATATATATATATTTATTTGCAATAACCATAATTTTAATAACCGATTGTATGTTGAAAGTATTTTATGTCATCGACAAATGCATTTGTTTCCTACTTTGTGATTTCCTTCTGCTGGTTCATATTCCATCACTGAAATGGCTGCCATATCAATGTTAAACTTGCCTACAAATTAAAAAGATGCAATAGTTTAGGAGGGGGTGGGAAGTGGAAGAATCCGTTCTAACCCAGCACTACCCAACTCTAGGATAATCCCACCTACTAAGGTCTGTATTACATCATGGTACAAGTGAACCTCCTCTAGCATATAGTATTTGTCTCCCCTTTAGACATAGTTTCTAGAGTTTAGGAGAAAGGAATGAGGGATGGTGGTGGATACTAGGAGTAGAACCAGCATCACAGGATATGGTTTCCCATAAATGCTGAGCTGCCAAGTTCATGCTTGAATGCTTGACCAGAAATATCCTATCTAGTGTTGTCTTTGCACGTGTTCAGTAGCGATGGTGCCATTGCTTGACTACTCCAGAGCTTAAACATTGATTCTCCACTTCCGTGTGGCTGGGTAAGCCATGGATGTAAATTGTATTTAAAACGATGAATAACGAGAAACTTGAAACCCTGGTCGGCTGTCAGGTTACTTAACCTCTTGGCCGCGGAGATCTCCTTAAGGAGATGAAAAGTTAACCCCATTTTGCAGACATCTCTTTAAGGAGGGATGGTTCATGTGTTTGTATAATATATTGTAGAAAGCACCTTAAGGTGTTCATATACTCTTCAAATAACTGATTGGCTAGATGAAGCTGTTTAGAGGTCATAAAAATAGACATTTTGTAATTGGACATGCTTATAAGCGTCACGTCTGCTTTTGTGCTTCTACATAGCTGGAGTTTTATAGTGTCTCCCATAATACCCAAACCTACAAATATGACTATGCGTATACTAGTTTAATGAAAAATTTTGCATCATTCTTCATCAATTCTTCATCTGTCTGGTGTTTAATTAGAGAACACTTAGTTATCTTCAAGATAGTTTAATGTGTTACACAACCCTATTTTTCTAGCTTGTGGCAGTGATGATTTATCTTTACATTTCCAGGAAGCTGTTGTAGTTAAATGTTGATTCAATCACCAGCTGACAATAAATTTGCGTTTCGAATCACCTCGTTACTCATGGGTTGAATTAAAAACTACTCCCTGTCCAAGGTTCACCCAGCTACTATTAAAGTAGGGTAAGAGGGTTCATGCTCTGGGAAGGCCTAGGAATAGCATCATTGCTACTGAGCAAGTTAGGCAGGCGACACTAGTTTCTGATCTATCACTGACAAGGCAGCTGATCACTAATGGGATAACTATGCTATGACAGCCATTCATAACTCAGCCCAACTTTATATATTCAAGTTGTTGATAGCATACTATATTCAGGTTGAACTGATCAACCCAGCAGTTTTTGGATGTGGTGATTCTCTAGACAATATAATACATTCAGTAGGTCAATGGGGGTTTTTGTTACCTACCAAAATGGTGTAAGAATGTGTTGAAGAAATATTCTATCTTACTACATCCAGTATGAAAATGGGAATAGGGGCAGTAACAGTGGCTCTCACTTAGATTATGATGCAACCACCAGCGCCCACAGTGATTCTATTCCCAGAGCATTCTGCGCACAATAGTAAAGTGAATGATACCAAGGGAATGGGTCACTTCTCAACAATGCATCACATGGATCTGGTCAGGAAGGAGACAGGATGAGAACTGATTCATTGGTAGGTAAAGCTATAGTGGATCAATGAGAAGAGACAGAACTGAGTTAATTAGGGCAGTCATGGATGCACTATAAAACCATGAATATGATGTTGAAAAAAGACTGTACATGTGTAAGGAATGATAGACATGGAAGGGTGAGAGAATGTCAAGTCCTGACTGGGAAGATCAGAACTCACAATCAACAACTGATTGCAACACTGAGCATTGAGCTGATATACTCCTAAATGGCAGATGGAATGACAAGCAGAGCTCTTATGGGAATGTCCTTTGTGCAGTAATGCTGGTTCATAATCCAGAATCATTCAGTTGGTTGCCATTTTTTCTGAACAGCCAAGATGTACAATATAGTCTGTGGGGGATTTGAATCTGCTATCTTGGCGACCCAACATTGGCTCAGTGCCACCAGTTTCAAATTAGTTACATAGTTAATATTATTGTCTAGTAACAAGAAAGCTTACTATGTGTGAAATGAGATATTTAAGATAGATAGATAGATAGACAAGACAGACAGAAATAATCAATTATTGGCTGTTGCACTAAACTGTATTCTTTGTCCAGGTAAAAACTGAGATGGTAGGGAGAGTCATTACTCAAAGTGAGCTGCTGTTGACTGCAGCCAAGAAACAGGCCCTTGGAGAGCCACCAGCCAAAATTTTCAAGAAGATAACGGAACATAAAGGTAAATGATACTTGATCAATGCGTTGATTAATTGGTTGCTGATCCATGGGCTCATGGCCTTTAGCCCAGATGTGAAGCTTGTCTAAATCACTATTTTCAGATAGAAAGGAACACCCGTTTACTGCCAATGCCAGAAATGGGAGCAATAATAGCGGCACTGTTTATCTTCCATGCATGTGATAAGAGGCAATAAAAGTGGTTATGGGTTAGAGTTGGCTGTCCCAGTCCATATAGAGTCAAACTGACCCACTTGCCATGATGAAGTTGGATGTGCCAAACTGAAATATGCAGACATTATAGCTGAGCTAACATACAATTACGCATTGCATTCCGTTCTCGAGACTACACCCTGATAACCAGCAGGAGTTAAAGAAAGAGCTCAGATTAACAAATCAACCAACAAAACTAATTTGACTGTTGTAATAAGTGAATTGATTCATTTTCTTTTGTGGTTGCTCTAATACCCAAACAAAATTTTTCTGAGATTTCCTCAAGTTAGTGAAGTAAGGTGTGCCACTTGTTTACAGCAGAGCTACATTATTTGTGATTTTAAGATTTTATGAAATAAAATTCATTATAGCGTAGAATTCATTAACCTCTAGGACTCCAGGTTAAAATTACGCAAAAAATCATCTCACGGGCCAAGATTCCTTTTTGACAATATGCATAATTTTTTAGTGAGTGTTTGGTAAACGCGATAGCTATTTTGTTTGTAAAGATATAAAAATAATGTTTGAACATGTAAATAAAGAAGTGATTAATGCATATAATCCTGTTGTTTTTGTTATTGTATTTGTGATGTGACAATTATGAGTAAGTTGTAAAATAGAAAATTGGTGAGAAAATCTCAAAACGGCATTTAAAAAATCACAATTTTAATTTCTTGGCGAGCCTAATACTTGAGCAATGTGTGGTAACATTGATAAAAATCCTCTTAAATACATATTCCTGTTGTATATATGTTATTTCATATCCAAACTAATATAATATTGAACAAACTAATAAAATGTGAAGAAATTGCATACAATGTCCGTCTGTCCAACACTAGATCTAGACCGACATAACAGAACTATTTTCTATGCAGACAAGTGGTACCCTTGATACATATTGTTTTTGTGTTTTTCAATGAATATAAATGAACATTCTTATAATATAACAACTAAAACACAAAAACAACAATTAAAACATGTAGATATTACTTTCCATGATGATCACTTACCATGCCATGCAGCAATACATTTGACAGTAAAATATGATGTCGAAAATGGACAAAGTATTTCCAGAAATTAATTGACAAAATCAACCTGCTTTCTCCCTTCTTACAATTGTAATGTGTAAAGGATTTTGACTTTTAGACTGTGATATATTTGTAGCTTCGTGTGGCGGAAATTCTACGTCATATGAGCTTAACTTTGTGCGATTCTGTAGTGATGAATCGGGGCACCGTAACGGGGTTGACTGGAGACGCCTACGGGCCCTAGTTACATAATGGTGTCTTATTGGTACTATAGATGCCTATAGAGCCTGTAAGGTTTATGATCATGACAAAAGAGAGCAGACATCTAAGATGATAATTGGCTCTTTATATTTTGCTGAATAAAAACATTGCAAACACAGTGAATATGGGTGCTTTCAGCTCTTTTGTAATGGAGGCAACATGACAAAAATCGCATGATTCAACAAGCGTGTCATTTCCACAACGAAAGTTGGCTGCAATTGACACCTAACATCCTGTCTCCTCTTGCTATAGTGGTGCACTCTGACAGACTATGCTTCTCATCACATGATGTTCCCCTCTCACTTGTATCATTGCCTACCTCTTGCCTCTCCTCTCAATTAAGGTCATCAGCAAGGTATGCTTGAGAAGTACAGGAAGAATTATTAATTGCTGTAATAAAAACCACTTTATCATAGCAGTCAGTAAGCACAAAGTGGATTTTAATTTTACCTCAGAAAGATTCAGATCCAGTCCCAGTCCACTAAAATTGTAAGACTGATAAGTAGTGATAAGCACAAGGTAATAAATTTTACAGTTGAATAAACAGACTAAATTAACATTTTAACCATAGGTCTTTCTCGTGGAAAAATACAAGAGAACAAACAATAAAATCAGAAATAATTATGCTAATGGTATTAGATTGTAGACATATAATAGATAAACCGCAGCAGAATGATATATTGTTGCAGAAATGCACATAAATAAATGAAGGAAACTCACACTAAAACTAGGAATGAAAATAAGTGGCATGACAAAAATCATAGAAATGAATTTTATTTAGACCAAATGGTTTTATTATAGGTAGCATATTGTGATATATAATGATTCTAAAGTGTGCACCTAGTCATATCATTAGTGGAACAATTGTAACAGTCATTCTAGCGGTTCAGTATTGTGCTGCGACACAGATCAGAATAAAATGACAAAGTATACAATATTGATGTTCTATTTGTTTAATCATACCAGATGATAGCTTAAATCTGTCTCGAGAGGAAAAGCTAAGGCAGGAACAGGAGAGAGAGAAATATGAGGAGAGAGAAAATCTGGAAGAGAACATCCGTGCCAGACCTCTTTTCCCTTGGATAGCTGCAGCCATGTATGAAATCTTGGATGAGTTTTACCAATCTGTGAGTAATACACATTTCATCTATCTATTCGCTAAACCCTTTGTTTCCTTTTAGTGTCGGGTAGAATAGTTTTCTGGCGACGGCCCTATAGTGTGCTGAGTATATTGTGGAATTTGTCGCCTCTTTTGTTTCAATAGTTAACAGCACATTTCATGTAAGCTGTTAAGTAAATAGTTGAGCAGATCAGTTCAAGAATAACATTTACCCACTTCCACGCTATTATTTTGGCATGAGTTATCACCATCAGGCGATGCGGACTGACGTAGGCGATCATGACTCTCCACAACTTACTTCTGTGTGTCACCATGACTTTCTTCTTGTGAGAATAATGTGACAGTTTCCCGTTGCTTTCCTCATCCATGTGGGGGATAACCATTTATATCCGTTACCTTTAACAATACTTTATGTCGGGATAAAGGGCTGCCCTGCTTAGTTGCAAAGCTACCACTTATACTGGTAACTATCGGTCGTGTCCTTGTTCGCGCTTAGTGAACATCATGATAGCAACAGTGACATCTAAACTTTCCTCCAGGAATATTGAAATGTATATTGACTGGTACACAGGGCTTATACGCCCTTAGATGGCTAAAAGATTGGTGAGCTGTCCCTAGAGTTGTGATGCTGGTTGCAAATCAAGAGTCAAAGCTAGAGTTATTTTGCACATGGCTATCACCAGCATCACTCAGTTTGAAATGTTTATAAAGAATGAAATAATTTTTTTTTAAATGCCTGAGCGTAATCTATCTATTTTAAAGTGCATGCATACTGAAGTGAACTTTTGAATAGACACGACGTACTGAATAAAGTAATACTGGTGTTGGGGTCTGTAAAATAGACATGATGTACTGCATAAAGTAATACTGGTGTTGGGGTCTGTAAAATAGACATGATGTACTGCATAAAGTAATACTGGTGTTGGGGTCTGTAAAATAGACACGATGTACTGCATAAAGTAATACTGGTGTTGGGGTCTGTAAAATAGACATGATGTACTGAATAAAGTAATACTGGTGTTGGGGTCTGTAAAATAGACATGATGTACTGAATAAAGTAATACTGGTGTTGGGGTCTGTAAAATAGACATTATGTACTGCATAAAGTAATACTGGTGTTGGGGTCTGTAAAATAGACACGATGTACTGCATAAAGTAATACTGGTGTTGGGGTCTGTAAAATAGACATGATGTACTGCATAAAGTAATACTGGTGTTGAGGTCTGTAAAATAGACATGATGTACTGCATAAAGTAATACTGGTGTTGGGGTCTGTAAAATAGACACGATGTACTGCATAAAGTAATACTGGTGTTGCGGTCTGTAAAATAGACATTATGTACTGCATAAAGTAATACTGGTGTTGGGGTCTGTAAAATAGACACGATGTACTGCATAAAGTAATACTGGTGTTGCGGTCTGTAAAATAGACATGATGTACTGCATAAAGTAATACTGGTGTTGAGGTCTGTAAAATAGACATGATGTACTGCATAAAGTAATACTGCTGTTGGGGTCTGTAAAATAGACACGATGTACTGCATAAAGTAATACTGGTGTTGGGGTCTGTAAAATAGACACGATGTATTGCATAAAGTAATACTGGTGTTGGGGTCTGTAAAATAGACACAATGTACTGCATAAAGTAATACTGGTGTTGGGGTCTGTAAAATAGACACAATGTACTGCATAAAGTAATACTGGTGTTGGAGTCTGTAAAATAGACATGATGTACTGCATAAAGTAATACTGGTGTTGGGGTCTGTAAAATAGACACGATGTACTGCATAAAGTAATACTGGTGTTGGGGTCTGTAAAATAGACACGATGTACTGCATAAAGTAATACTGGTGTTGGGGTCTATAAAATAGACATGATGTACTGCATAAAGTAATACTGGTGTTGGGGTCTGTAAAATAGACATGATGTACTGCATAAAGTAATACTGGTGTTGGGGTCTGTAAAATAGACACGATGTATTGCATAAAGTAATACTGGTGTTGGGGTCTGTAAAATAGACATGATGTACTGAATAAAGTAATACTGGTGTTGAGGTCTGTAAAATAGACACGATGTACTGCATAAAGTAATACTGGTGTTGGGGTCTGTAAAATAGACACGATGTACTGCATAAAGTAATACTGGTGTTGGGGTCTGTAAAATAGACACGATGTACTGCATAAAGTAATACTGGTGTTGGGGTCTGTAAAATAGACACGATGTACTGCATAAAGTAATACTGGTGTTGGGGTCTGTAAAATAGACATGATGTACTGAATAAAGTAATACTGGTGTTTAGGTCTGTACAATAGACACGATGTACTGAATAAAGTAATACTGGTGTTTAGGTCTGTAAAATAGACACGATGTACTGAATAAAGTAATACTGGTGTTGGGGTCTGTAAAATAGACATGATGTACTGAATAAAGTAATACTGGTGTTGGGGTCTGTAAAATAGACATGATGTACTGAATAAATTAATACTGGTGTTGGGGTCTGTAAAATAGACACAATGTACTGAATAAAGTAATACTGGTGTTTAGGTCTGTAAAATAGACATGATGTACTGCATAAAGTAATACTGGTGTTGAGGTCTGTAAAATAGACATGATGTACCGCAGAAAGTAATACTGGTGTTGAGGTCTGTAAAATAGACATGATGTACCGCAGAAAGTAATACTGGTGTTGGGGTCTGTAAAATAGACATGATGTACTGCATAAAGTAATACTGGTGTTGGGGTCTGTAAAATAGACATGATGTACTGCATAAAGTAATACTGGTGTTGGGGTCTGTAAAATAGACATGATGTACTGCATAAAGTAATACTGGTGTTGGGGTCTGTAAAATAGACATGATGTACCGCAGAAAGTAATACTGGTGTTGGGGTCTGTAAAATAGATACGATGTACCGCAGAAAGTAATACTGGTGTTGGGGTCTGTAAAATAGACACGATGTACCGCAGAAAGTAATACTGGTGTTGGGGTCTGTAAAATAGACATGATGTACCGCAGAAAGTAATACTGGTGTTGGGGTCTGTAAAATAGACATGATGTACTGCATAAAGTAATACTGGTGTTGGGGTCTGTAAAATAGACACGATGTACCGCAGAAAGTAATACTGGTGTTGGGGTCTGTAAAATAGACATGATGTACTGCATAAAGTAATACTGGTGTTGAGGTCTGTAAAATAGACACGATGTACTGCATAAAGTAATACTGGTGTTGAGGTCTGTAAAATAGACACGATGTACTGCATAAAGTAATACTGGTTTTGAGGTCTGTAAAATAGACACGATGTACTGCATAAAGTAATACTGGTGTTGAGGTCTGTAAAATAGACATGATGTACCGCATAAAGTAATACTGGTGTTGAGGTCTGTAAAGTTCCCCACATAAAGGTCATACTTTTGTTGTCTGTGTTAATGAACGGGATTTTGTGCTTCAGTGACTTTGTCATTGATGACAGCAAATGTTTTAGACTTATTGACTGAGCCTCCAATATGTTGTCCTTGTAGATGCTGATACATTTTATCAGACTACCACTGGCTGTATTGAAATAGTGCAATCATATGAACTGCTTAGAAGTGGACAACATTTATACCACCAAATGGTTGCAGGCTTTCATGTGGTCGAGTGTTTGCTTAAAAATGGTGGGTTGTTTTATACATACACATGTAGATCCCTTCTTGCAGTGTTTTTTCGAATCAATGCATACCACCACACAAAGTTGGAGTCTTCTGGGTATGAATGAGAACTCTGGAGAAACTCTCCATTGTATATAGAAAACTGCTTCACCTCTAGTAATTCTTGAAGATTGAAACAAGCAGCAGCCTGTCTTTTGTCTTCTGGCTGTTGTCATTCAGTTGATACACTCATCTCTACCCTTAACCTTTAGGACCCTGAATTAAATTTAAGAAATATCCCTCTGGGCCTGTTTTCTTTTTTTGGAAAATTTGCGTTATTGATGGGTGTCTTGAAAACGCGATAACTTTTTTGTTTTGAAAGATATCAGATCTTTGCACATCTAAATAAAGGAGTGAATAGTGAATATAATCATGTTTTTGTTGTTGTTGTATGTGTGATATAACAGCTGTGAGCAAGTTTTGAAGTTGTTAATTCGGGGGGAAAAAAAATCGCAAATCGCCATTTTCAAAATCGCAAATATATCTTCTTGACGACCCTAATACATGAGCATTGTGTGGCAACATTGATAAAATACTCATAAATACCTATACTTATTATATATGCATTGTTTTATATCCAAACTAATATAATATGAACTAAAATAACTAATAAAATGTGAAGAAATCGCATATAATGTCCGTCCGGTCAACACTAGGTCTATGCTGACACGAAACGTAATTATTGTCCATGCACACACGGGGCACCTGATAAATATTATTTTTGTGTTTTGAATGAATAAACACACATTCTTATTAAACAACAGCATATTAAACACAAAGAACAACAATTAGAACACGTAGTCACGATCATTTACCCATGCCACGCAGTACTCAATTTGATAGTAAAATATGGCAGAAAATGGCAAAAGTCGCTCCCGAAAAGCGTTGATAACATCAGCCGGTTTTCTCCTTCTATACAATGCTAATGTGCAAAAGAATTTGACCTTTACACTGTGACGTATTCCTAGCTTTGTTTGGCAGGCTTTATACGTCATCGGTTCATTACTTCGTGAAGTTCCGAGATTGGGAATCGGGCGATATCGTTTGGTGCGTCGCCTCGTCCACCGACACACGGGAGCGTGTACTCTGGGTGTGTGACCTCACCCATAGGGACCTAAAGGTTAAACCATTCTTTCTAGTTTCCACCCTCAACTGTGTCATTTCTCTTATGTGTATAAAACATTTCATTAGTCGTTTAACCATTTAGCTGCTGCGTACCAGATTGCTCATTCCTCTATCTCTGTGCTAATGACATGAACCAGTTTTTGTGCATTTTCTATATGTTCATTGCTAACAAATCATATATCTGCCTTTCTGTATCAGGGTTATTTGAGTTCTCTGGAGATGGCTTTCGTTTGTGCTATTTGTAATTTTGTTCCTGTGGCTTCTTTGATTTCTGTGGTCCATCTTTTACATGAATGTCTCTGACTTTTATAGCCATGATGTCTATGTGTCATGGCCATCTGTGGCATGCTGTCTATTGGTAGTCTTGAAATGTGTGAGAACCTCTTGATCTGTTGTCTTTTGATGTGTCACAATACTGGTATTTTTTTGGTTATCTGTCTGATGTTATTGTTTCTAATTCTATCTCTTAATGACACTCTGAATATTCTTCGAAGAGATGTCATTTCTACTGTCACTATTTTTCATTTACCTTGTGCTGTCATTGTCCAGGTTTAGCACTGGTAGCACAGTTATGAGATAATAATAGTCTTGTATAATGTAACTTTAGTGTCTATGTTTATATTTTTGTTCTTAAAAATTTGTGTCATCTGTCCTAGGATCTGGTATGTTTTGTTGCATCTATCTTCTATCTCTTTACTGTTGTTCCATTCACTCAGTAAGTATGCTTCCTAAGTAAGAGAACTCCTTTTACCAATTTAAGGCGTTTACTATCGATGGATAGAGGTATTTCTTTTTTTCTTGGTTATTGCCATTATTTTGGTCTTTTCAATATTAGTCTTCATGTTGAATTTTTGACATGTTGTGTAGAGTCTGTTCATATGTTCTTGCAATTTGTCTTCTGATGTCACTATTGATACTTGGTCGTATTCGGGTTTAGATTGTGTAGTCTTTGTGTATTTTTCTGTTGTTTTGGCCCTTAATTCTTGTGTCTGCTTGTCCTAGTAATTTGATGTTACATTTTCCATTTCCTCTATTATATCACTAAACACAATAACAAAAAGAAAACTACGCTTGTTTGGTCATATAAAGAGACACAATTGTTTAGAAAGACAAAAAATGGAGGGCAGAGTACCTGGGGAGAGGAGAAAGGGCAGACCAAGAAGACGATTGATTGACGACATTAAAGATAATATGAATACATCGTTGGAAAATGCAAGCCACATCGTCCAAAACAGAGAGAGGTTCAGAGAGTTCATTAGGAAGACAATGATCTAGAAAGAATATGCCGCATGACACACACTATTATATCTTCAGCTTTGATTTTAAATTTTTTGCTAAAAAACCATATCGTGCTGAAATTATCCAATGTCATTAAGAGTCAACTTATTTCATCCATGCATTATATATTTTCTGGTGACAATAAAAAGTCAGTACTGTGGAATCAGTCAGCAGACTGAATGAAACACATGGAGAATCATAACTCTGCCCTATGTGAACATTTAACCTTTAGCAAGCCGGATTAAAAAATACAAAACATCTTCTGCCACCGGATTCTTTTTTGAGAATTTTCATCTTTTCTGGTTGGTGTTACGGAAACGCAATAACTTTTTTGTTATTCAAGATAAAAAAATTTTTTTAGGGCATGTAGATGCAGAATTGAATACCGCAAATGTATGTGTATATTTTATTTTTTACGTAACCTACCCGGGGTTTGCGCAAGAGGTGAAGACCTTTTTTTCAAAAAAATCTAACAAAAACAACAAGACATGGGTTTCGGAAAACTGAATACCATTTTTGTTATTAGAGCTTTTTAAATAATTTCAACAGATTTAAATGCAGAATTGAATACTGCAAATGGGTGTGTAATTCGTTTTTTTTAATGTATCCTACCTGAGGTTTGCGCAAGAGGTGAAGACAATTTATATTTTAAAATTACATAAAAACAACAAACACAAATGACTTACCCACTGGATGTGCAGTTCTCCTACGTGCAGTGCAGCTCAGATGTACACTCAGTCTTGAAATTTAATAATGTGTGGTATCGATGGAAGCAGGGATATGGGCACAGAGTGACCTGACATGCTGCACACACGTACTGAGTCTGGTGGCGCTTCTTTGTCCGATCTGAACAGACAACACAGTCAGGAAATGAATGCCTGCCACTGGACAACCATTTAGGATTTATAGCAATGTGGTGTGCTGGTGCTAGTGTCATCCTATCCGGTGGGTGGCTTGTTCTTCTTCCAGAACTGGAAGACGCAGGCCTAGAGTAGCAACCCTCAAGAAGCCCATGAATTATCTGCAAGCGAAATTTTTCCGCCTTGACTCGGCCAGGATGTTTAGCCCGCCACAGGACAGATGAATTGACAAAGCAAGCTTCCAACAAGTAAAAGAAAATTTTCTTCCACCACTTGCAGGACCTGTGGCCTAACATATAATATGTTAGCTGCTTGTCAACACGATCAACGCCTCCCATATGACGGGTATAGGCCTGTATTGCGCATGGTTTTACCACATCCCTCACATTACCACCATGGCGTTTGGAATGGACCTTCCTATTGAAGGTCTGCGCATCGTGTGCAGATGTCATCAAATTTACTTGCCTCTTGTCATACCATGACAGGTAGAGAATGTTGTCATCACTTTCAGTACGAAGTGGGTCACCAACCTTGAGTTTTAGACCCTTCAACGCAGGGGGGACCCCTTTGCGATTCAATTGTAGTGTGCCGCAGGAGCCTATCTGGTTCTCGGCAAGCTCCTTGAAAAGGGCTGGAGAGGAAAAGAAGTTGTCCATGTAGACAATATGGCCCTTACCGTGCATTGTGGCCAACAAATTACTCACAACACAGTGAGCCAATCCCTTCTTTTTGTCATAGATGTCCTCCTTCCCAAGGTACAGCTTCCAGTTCCAGAGATAACTAGTCTTCGAGTCAGCCAGTGCCCAAGACTTTATACCCCACTTTGAGGGTTTCTTGGGCATGTACTGCATAAGACTAGTCCTACCCTTGAAAGCAATCATGCTTTCATCGATACTGATTTCTTTGGAGAGGCCGTAATATTGTTGGAACAGAGGAATAAGTTTGTCAACAAACCCTTGTATCTTGAACGCCTTGCTGTGACCGGGTTGCCCTCGTGCAACAGCTGTTGTGTTGTCTACAAGGTGCAGGAATGAAAGAATAGCTAAAAACCTATTCCTACTCATGACATTCCTAAACCCAGGCATCTTGATGAGACCATCATTAGACCAATACAATTCATAGGAGGAACGTTTGGTCAGTCCCATCAAGAGCACCAAAGCAACAAAAGCTGTCATCTCATCAGCTGTGACTTCCTTCCACAACTTCACACGAGATGCATAGCCGGCGTCCTGTCCCTTCGATTCACTAACCTGCTTAGCGTACCGATTAGTTTGTTACCAACATGTTAAGAATAGCATCTGTAAAAAACAGACGAAACACGTCTACCTCACTAAGGTTATCAGCTAGGCCTATAGGTCCAACAATTTCATCGAAATTTCTAAGCAAATCATGGCTATACCCCGAAGGGACACTTGAGTTTTCAACTACCTGGTCCTCCAAAATTTCTTCTTCCACGCTGCCCACAGAATCAGTATCACTAATATCATCTCCATCTAACCACACATTATCTAAAGGAGCTATATCTGCATCGGTAAGCTGCACAGTTTCTTCCTCATCGGAATCGTCATCCATGATAAATTCAAAATAAATTGCATCCATAATTGAAGGTTTGGGTGTCGGTACGAGATAATAGTTTACAACGTCTTGCTGCTACACAGAATTTTTTCAAATGGACAGGGCGAACGTGGAGATGTTCCGGTATCAATTGCGCATGTCCCTAGCTATGTGCATTAACTAAGCGGGCTGTGGTACGTGTAAATCTCACGATAATCTCGCTGGGTGGGACGGCCCGCCATCAGCGTGCGCGGCCATTTTGTTTTTCGGCGGCTGCGATTGATATAGGCTCGGTGAAGGTTAAGCTAAACTAAACTTTATTATCTCATTTTTTTGTAGGTCAAGAATATGAATTAGCACAGGGCGATAGTCATTGGGGAAAGAATTTAACAAAACTGGAATCAGTTACTGAAAACAATGCAGCAGCTTAAGGGTTCACCAATTTTGGGGTAGATTTCTTCCATGATTTCTGTTATTGTTAAATAGCAATGAAGTCCTTGTGGGTGAGTCGTGTACTTTTCACCAATGGACGCTAGTACACAATGGTTATATCAGTATACGGGCTAATTCTCCCTGGAAAATTTGGTGGACTAACCATCTAAACACTCTTAGTAAGTTTTTTTGGGTGAGTTTTTTTGTAGCTTGGTTGTCCATGAAATGGAATTATAGTCTCCTAGATAGTATTGCCATAACTTTGAGGTACAATCTCACAGAGATGTAACAATTTATTTATTTTAAACTAAAGATAACCCTGGAGGACTTGATGTTGGACATTGGGGACATGCCCAAGTCCCAACGAGACATTGTCTCATCCTGTGCTGCAAAGATGGGTCTCCGCATGGTGACAAAGACCAAGACTTCTTTTGATGGACCAATACTCAGACGAACTGTAACAGCACAGCACATGAGTAAAATACTGCAACTTCATGGTGGGGAGTCTGGACGCTATAAGCTGGTGAGTTTTGTGCTCTTTATGTTTTGATACTATTTGTCATTGCATGTTGACTCACTTTTGTTATTGCTATTTTAACTGGTTGTATTGAACCAATTCTTTTCTGCAGATGTGAAGCATGGAAAGTTCAAAGTGAATTGAAGGCTATTGAGATGAGGTTTTTGAGAAGAGTAATAAAAATACTATTTAGAGCTAAGAAAACTAATGTAGAAGTCCTGAAAGAAACTGGAGTAAAAGACAAATTATAGCAAAAATTAGATGCAGATAGTCAAGATTTATAGCATATAGGGCATGTAATAAGAGCAATACTTGAACATTTTGTGACCACTGGAAAGATCAAAGAGGGGGAGAGACAGGAAGGCAAAAGTTGCTAGATGGATTATCATGATCTCATGAGAGCATCACCAAATGAACTAATTAACATCACAAGAGACGGATTATGGAGAAACATCATCACCTAAGTCAACACACCCTGATATAACCAAATTATTATCATGTTGAAGGACAGTGCCTCTGAAATTGTTTTGATTCATTTTTTGAAAATGGCTTACAAAACTTTGAAATATTGACTTGGAAGAATTCAAGTCAAATAACATGTTAAAAAAGAATATGTTTCTGAATAATAAGATATCGACAATAGGCTTATATTGGACATATACTTAAAATAAGTGAAATGAGATGGCCACTACAAGCACAAAAATAAACACCAGATGTTAAAGAAACTCTTTGGAGAACAGCCATAAAAGGGCATGGCTATATGTCTCAATAACATCAGTAATTGCACACAATAGCATCACATCCTTCAAACTTGTCAGCACTAGTTTCTATCCTATGCACCATGGTTGACGCTGAAGGAACATAGATAGAGATCAGCAAGCCACTGCCTCTGCACATGGTACATGATAGATGGAACCAGCTTTAAAATCTTCTTTCTTTACTATCTCCCAGAGAAACATATCATTTTCAATGTTACATAAGTTTGATGAAGCAACCATGTTTTGAGGAATGACAAATTCAACAGTAGATTTGAGGAAAATGTGTATACCATCCAAGTTTTCAGCTGTGATAGTAATTTATTTTCTTAGTTCATGTTGTCAGATACAAGCAAAACATAAATATATTAAAATACAATTTTAGGTAAAAACAGTGATTATTGTAAAATTATTTTTTTTTTTGGTAACCATATTTATTTTTTGGCATGTATATTCATGACTATATATATATATATATATATATAAAATATGTACAATATATATTCATGTATATTCAGTCATGACCACATGGTATATGTCTTACTACAGTCTCATTCCTTCAATGTACAGCAATGTTGACTAGAGTAGCAACCATAATTATAATTGTTTACTTTTGTTGACAAGCTTGCTCATGTGGTATTCAATGATATGTGTAGTTTATTAGCTTGATATGGATGTTGATTTCATTTGTTGTTGTTACAGATCTCTTGCAAGAATCCACTAACTGAGGAAGAGCTGGAAGAATTCAGGAACCAGTGTTTAGAGCAACATCGTAAGATGGTGGAGGCACGAATCAATGATAATCCTGATGCTGATCCTGAGCATGTGGCTGAAAAACATGATTCAGAGTTTGATGTTGTAGAGTCACCCTCAAGAAATCCATCTTTCCGGTATCGCAACAATCCAAGACGTCCAATTGATTTTTTCAGAGGCCCACAACTGCCACTTTCCAGTATTTCTGATCCATATTTATCTAGACTATCTGGTTTTCCAGGACCAAGATTTTTAGGTGGACCCCCAAGACCCCTAATGGGATCTAGTATTAGACCCCTCCTGCCACCTCCCTTTTATGGCAGAAGTCACTTTAATAGATATTAATAACCTACATCGTATGTGTGCTTTCCTCTTCTATATAGTAAACATTCTGACATAGTCAAATTTAGGTACCAGCTGTTAGTGACATTTTAATATAACTATAGTTTATGTATCAACTAGCAAGTTGCTTAGAGAAGTTTGACACAGTTCTCTCTATTAAGATAGCATTGTATAAATATTTCATTTTTTTGTTGTTGAACATGCTTGTTTGCTGTTCCAATATTTAAAAAAGTGTAGGGAAGTTGAGTTTGATTTTCCCATCTCAAGAAGTGAAATAGCTTGAAATAATTTACTTGCAGGTGTTTTTTTGGAGCTTAAGTTGAAATGTGTGAGTTTCTTGTAAGAATCAAGTGAAGTTTAACAAGGAAATGTATTTGTTTCTTTATTGCTTTTTTTCTCACCAATAAATAGTTGTTTGATTTATGTGTAACCATTTAAACATGGCCAGATAGCCCTAAAAATCTATTCCTCTAGGTGTCTGAGCAGGAAACATAAGAAGGAGATAGTTGCAAAATGTATTGCACACACACAATACCAAATATTTCCAACTTTAGTTTTGTCCCCCATGAACATTGATCTAATCAGAAACCAATCTGTATCAGATTTACTTGATTAACTATGTACAATTGATCTGTTTCATCTCCATCTCTGGGTGTATCATGATTAATCCCAAATCTGGCTACATCTGTTTAATATAATTCGATTGCTGAACTATATATTAGTGTTATAAAGTGTTGTATCATGGCAAGAGAAGGTTGCAGAATTAATGTATTATATATCTTAACTTTGTTTTAATTGTTATATGTATTTTTTTAAAAACCCAGAAACAGCAAAATTACAAAGAACAGGAGCCATACATAAAAATACATGGATAGATACTAGAAGTAGATCATCACCTATATCTGGGACACATAATCACAAAATGTAGGTAGATATAAAACATAAATTAAAAGGAGGATAGGAATAGCTAATAATACTTTCAATGTCATGAGGAAAATATCAACATCTGAACAAATCACAAACTAAAAATAAGAATTATTAAATATATTCTAGATCAATGTGTGGCTAGAAACATGGTTGGTGTACAAACTAGAAAACAATTGATGCCTTTGAGATGTGGATATATCAAAGAACAGAGCTTCATGAAACGAGAAGAAAATCCAACAGAGGTTCTGACAACAATTTGTATGAAAAAAATGAACTATAAAAGGCAATTACAAATCAAAGTATTTTGGACATATTAAAAGACATGACACCTTGTTGAAGACCGTATTTGAGGTTGATGAGGCAAGTAAAATATGGGCAGAAATAGAAGTTGGAGGAAAACACCACAAGATGGACCACCAAATCAAAAGACAGGTTTTCTGAAGTTCATTGCAAGACTTTTGTGTGTGTGTGTGTTCTTTTCCCTTTGGTATTGTTACCTGAAACTGTAGAGAAGTTGGGAATTGGATAGCTAAGACTTAGAGTATTGTTACTGCTTCTAGGATACATGGACAACAAAGTATGTAAAACTTCCACACCACCAGAATCTTGTATTTCATAATAATAATAAGTCTCATAACCAGCTATGTTGTAGGGGTATTCAACCTTCAAAACACTTGTTGTCAGCTATTTACTTAAAAATGTTGAAAAACCAGTCTGGGACATTCCTCAATGTTATAAATTCAAGACATTCTTTGTCTCCTTTCAAACTCAATTGCAACTTACACAATAGGTTTTAAAAAGTGAACCATGTCTTATTACATGTCCAAACCAAGCAAGCTTATGGTGTTTCACTACCCCATTGTACCTGGACTCATGTGTGTTCCAAGGAAATGATGAGCAGACATACTTGTCAGTTAGATAATATAAGGTGTATTTATTCTTGTGTATCTATGCCTAAATGCAAGACCTGGAGTGAAGCTGTGTTGCAAGAAACAAGCTGCATGTATGTATCATAAAAAGAATTATCAATGCAGAACCAGAACAATCAACTACAATAAGAGGTTGATGACTCTTAATCTGGCAGCAATCCTAGCGACTTTTTAATCTTCGATTAGTTCATTAACCATTTTGACAAAGTTTACTAATAATGTTATAACAGCAATGTCACAAAAACTGTGTGTATAATAACAAAGTTGGAATGGAGCTGCGTATAATGTAACAAAATTTGATATTTATACATGGACACTTCTTGTACTGTACCATACCCATACAGTATAAATACTACAGAATAAATACGAGTGATTTTGAAAAGTATCGTAAAATAGGGAAATGTGTTTAAATCATATGCACTGTACATATATGATGATTTTGCTTTTATATAAGTTCTATGTATAATTGGCTGCCTAAGAAATTTACATGGGTCAAAGGGCATGATCCCATGGACTGCTGGATCAGCAACCAACCAAGAAGATTACTGTGCATTGTTTAGCAGGATAGGGATGGGCAAAGTGTTGATGATCATACCATATATTTGGATGCCCAGATCAAGGATAGGATGGGGCAGACAATTCATCTCTCGAAACCTCGGTATCTTATGTTTTTATTCTTTATTTCCCTTTCTGTCCCAGGAATAACACAAGCGACCATGAACATTAATTTGTATGGGGGATCTTGACTTTTTCAGAATAGACTTGACAATGTGCACTGGTTGTTTCTCAGGTGAGACAGGGGTTGTCCTGTTTTATAAGATGTATATATTAACAAAATAGATCCTGTAGTGTTGTATTTCCAAGATCCTCCTTTTTTTCAAATTTTTTGATAAGTGTTCCATTTGAGAATCTGTATGTTTATTTTTCAAATAAAAAGTTCTTGTGGTAAACCATGTGTTCTTCCTTGTGAGCATTTCATGTGAGCATTGCAGGATGATGATGGGAGGGGATGTCATTGCATGATAATGATGATGGGGGATCTCATTGCATGATGATAGGAATAGTGGATGCCGTTGCGTGATAGGGGTAGGGGATGCCATTGCATGATAGGGGTAGGACATCTCAATGCATGATGATATGGATAGTGGATATCATTGCATGATAATGATGATATGGGATATTTCTGTTTATAAAGTGGATGTTTTTGGAGATTCCGAGAATTATTACGTGAAACTATGAGTGGTACTCTCAACAGGCAGTGAGGTAACTCAAGTACAATGAAGTCAATCCTCTACACCTCTAGAGTCCCTTTTCAAAATTGAGTGATGTCATGGTTAGAATTTCTTCAGCATTAGTTCTCAAACTCCTGCAGAGTAGTAGAACGTAATCTGGATAATGAAATTCCCATAGGTGTCTTCAATTTTATTTTAATGTAATTTTTTTTTATATTGAAAATAGTCAGTCAGTTCCATTTTTGCCAAGTGTGGACCATAGGGCGGATGTCATACAAGCATTTATACATGAAGACTTGTAGAATTCTGTCTTCCTTCATTCTAAGTGTGTGGCCGATGTATGCCAACAAACCAAATAATACTCAAGCAAAAAAATATACATGAGCAAACAAAACAATAAAGAAAAAAAAATTAAAATAATTTAACTAGACTTGACTATTCATAATACATCATACAAGTGTGAGGAGACCACCAAAATATTGGATAGTAGATGCCATGTATATCAAAGTACATAACCAAGGCAAGAGACCGATTGTTGGAGATCAATTGTTGCCAACCTATGGTGCTGAGACAACTCTCTGATGGTGATGGTAAAGTAATTATAAACTAACTAATCTAATGTATTAACTATGGAGCAGTCTAACTATGGAAGTATTCGCCGTAATGCAGGCACTTTACTGGCTGGAATCGCAAACCTATTCCCATGCATGCATACTAAGTGATTCACTGAATATGATTCAGAAAGTCGAAACAGGTGATGTACGTAGGGAATGGGCAGAGTCATTGGAGAGAGCTAAAATGCGGGCATCACTATGAGAACTGACACTTATTTTTGTCCCCGGGCGTGGATGGAAACGAACGTGTCGACAAATTAGCTAGTCTCGCCACCACAACAGATGGTCAGCCTATGGACCGAGCAGACTTACTCACTGCTCTTTGTGAGTCCTCACGATCAGAGGAGTTTGAGATGAATAAGCATGAGTCAATATAAAGAATGCAAGAATTGGGAGTGAGGATGGACGTGGCCGAAGAGAACCTCTGACAAAGATATCACAAAGAGTAGTGAACCAACAAAGAACTGGAACAATCAGCGGTTATACCCTGAGAGATTTACTGAAGCGGAGATCGAAGCACCTATGGACGTGTCCGGTGTGCGAAGATGATAATCAACATACCTAAAGTATTAACTAACTAATCTAAAGTAATTATAAACCAACTAATCTAAAGTAATTATAAACCAACTAATCTAAAGTAATTATAAACCAACTAATCTAAAGTAATTATAAACCAACTAATCTAAAGTAATTATAAACCAACTAATCTAAAGTAATTATAAACTAACTAATCTAAAGTAATTATAAACGAATTAATCTAAAATAATTATAAACTAATCTAAAGTAAGTATTAACTAACTAATCTAAAGTAATTATAAACTAACTAATCTAATTAAGTAATTATAAACTAATATAATTAACTAGAAATCAACTAATCTATTTAAATAAGTAGTTACAAACCAACTAATCTAATTATGTAAGTAGTTAGAAACTTACTAATAAAAGTAAATAAATAATTATAAACTAATTAAGTAATTAGAACTTCCCGGTAAAATGGCATGCGTAACAATTGTGTTATTTCTGTGACCACAAATGGAAGTTCAGTTCGGTGTTTCAGGACTATTCGCATAGAAAATGTGGTTTCTTTCTGTGTGTGTGAGTTAGAGATCACGTGTAGCCATGTAAGTTTCCTGATACAACACTAGCGAGAACACAATGGCTCGTAGTAAAATGAAAAGTATTCTGGAGATCTAGAGGGCGACCACTAAAACGATGAACCACCGAAATAAAAGAGGCTACAAACTCCACAACATACTCAGCACACAAGAAAACTCCAGAAAAACTCCAGCATCTCCAGAAAACTCTTCTACCCTAGATGCAGTCAGGCAGCAAAGGTTTTTAGCGAATAGATAGATAGATAGAATTAGAAACTTAACTAATATAATTAAGTAATTAACGGTAGAAACTATTATAATTAAGTAGGTAATTAGAAACTAACTAATATAATTAAGTAAGTAATTAGAAAGTATAATCTAATTAAGTAAGTAATTAGAAACTAATCTAATTAAGTAATTAGAAACAGTAATCTAATTAAATAATAATTAAGTAGGTAATTAGAAACTAACTAATATAATTAAGTAAGTAATTAGAAAGTATAATCTAATTAAGTAAGTAATTAGAAACTAATCTAATTAAGTAAGTAATTAGAAACAGTAATCTAATTAAATAATTAGAAATTTAGTAATCTAATTTTAAATAATTAGCTAACATCTAACTAAACTACTTGTAACTAAACTATATAATACACTAGAGGAAGACAGATTATATAGGTGTGCACTATAAAGTAGTGTCGCATTGTAACAACAGGCAAGTTGAGCAGCATGACAGGTGTAGGGAAGGACCAAGAGAGAAGATGTTTGACAACCTAGCAGTGTGGCATGGGAGAATATCGGTATCTGAAATGATTGACTGCATACGAAATGGAAGGCCGCGGAAAGGAATGATAACCAACGCCACACGGCATGGAGCATAAGAAGAAGAAAGTAAATTAGACTGAATATTATACTATTGTGTGTCCCGAAGTGAATTATGGTCTATCGTATTGACACTTGCCATTAAGCGTAGCTGTGGGAGCTTAAGCTGTAATTCCAAGGGCAGACGTGATGCCGTGGTTGCATTTAGTCCATGTTAAGGTCTAACTTTGGTAGACTTAAACACTGTTAGAAAACTCCATCCATTTGAGCTTTTCATTTCTGTGGTGGCGACCACGAAAACGATGGACCACTGAAATACAAGAAGCGACAAATTCCATAATATACTCAGCACACACGAGGGCTATCTCCAGAAAACTCTTCTACCCCTGACGCTGAAAGGCAACAAAGGGTTTAGCGAATAGAAAGATAGATTTCTGTGTTCAACACTGGTGCATACAGTACAGTCGCAACACTTGTATATTTGGTCCTAGTCAACAGCTAGTTGTGAAAACGTCTCACTATTTAACTGGGCCATGAAGTTACTTGTTGACAGAGTAGAGACAGTTATGCAGTCAACTTTCTTAACTGAGTGAGTGATTACAATTCATATGTTTACTTGAGCATATGGCACCAATAAAAATGTGTTGTTCTTTTACTGACCATCATCAGGTGACATGCCGGCTGACGTAGGCGATCATGGCTCTCCACAGCTCTCTGTCTACAGTATTATGTATCAAGATAGTTGTTGTATACCCTCCATGCCAGGGTGTCAAACTGTCTAATATTTTCTCAGGTTGTCGCCCTCTGTCTCTGTTGCCTTCAATCTTTCCTGTTGTGACTATGTTCTCCAAACCTGTTTCTGACCATGGTTCATACGAATCCTGGGGTCATAGATTGAGAGAACATCGCACAATTAGTTTAATGAGTAATGTAACACAAGTTATGATGCGAATTGTAATGACAAGAATAAGAAGTAAATTCAAACCAGAATTTGAAGATAAGCAATATGAATTCGTAAAAGGCAGAGGTACAAACAACGACATGTACATCTTGAGAACATTAATAGTTCTTGAGACTAACGGGAATTGAACCAGTCCGTTCTACGGCACCAAATCGCCTAGCAACAATAGCACACGCGTTCTTCCGTACTTGACTAACCGCATCTCCAAAAAAAATGCGATTTCATCAAGCCATTCAAACCGTGCACACAAAGTCACCCGAACGGACCAATCGAGACAAGGACTATTACAACAACAACAAACATCCCGTACAGGTATTGAAATATCCTCAGTAACAACAAACACATAACATAATATCCGTATTAGTTATACAAGGGCCGATAGGTCTTCTTGCAAACATGGATAACATATATAGACAATACAATTTTGCTTCAAATAATTGTTTATACAAGTACATTTAAGTAGGAAGCCAGAGGACAATATTTTAAAAAATCTTGAGACTAACGGGAATTGAACCAGTCCGTTCGAACATTAATAGTTAGGATGACGGAAGTAAACAGAGATCTATATCTTTGCTTTATAGACAACAGTAAGTCGTTTGATATGGTCAAACAGGAATAAGTAATTACAATATTGGAGAATATAAACATTGATGGTAAAGATCTAAGAATAATATATATATATATATATATATATATATATATATATATATATATATATATATATATATATATATATATATATATATATATATATATATATATATATATATATATATATATATATATTGGAAACAAAAAGCAGCTATTAGAATCGATAACAAAACAGGAGCCTTTCAGCACATCAAACAGGGAGTTAGACAAGGTTGTGTGCTGTCACACTATCTGTTCAGTGTTTACAGTGAAATAATAATGAGATCCATACAAGATATGCTAGGAATATCAGTCAGAGTGCATATTATAAACAACTTGCGATATGCCGATGATATAGTTCTGATAGCCGAAAATCAATACAGTTAAAGAAATGATGAATATTATTGCAAAAGAAAATCGCAACAGAGGGCTGAATAGCAGTTAGGTAGAAGTTTAGAATTGCCAAGGATGACCAGCAAGCTCAAATGGAAGAAATGCTATATGTACGTATTGTTTTAGCATAGAGAAATCTTACACTGTCCAATTGTTACAGGAAATGTAACTACTTTCTTGCGGTGTGTAACAATCTAAATTATGATTTTTAAAACCAGGGATATTTTTGTTAGAAGTTTGTGATGTAATATTATAAGATTGCATAAACTTCGAGATTTTGACTGAATTTTTAAAAAATATATCTGTAATTGTTGATATATTACCAGATAACGAGTTTTCCCTTTTTTTGCGGGAAGCGACATGATATACATGATAGGGTTAGACAATACTGTATTCTTGAGCTTTTCAAGTACTATTTTCTTTGGCTATAATTATTGATCTGCAGGCGGATGTTTATTTTTATTAGTTAAAGGCTAGAAAAAAGGGGAAATTTAATTAGGAGGATTGTATTGGTGGGAAAAATACGAGTTAAGAGTGGTGTATAGGTAGGAAATGACAAGGGTTGGCGGGGGGGGGGGGGGAGTGTTGTATGAGTGGGAAAAGATTGGGATTAGGCAGGTGGTCAGTATCTGCTAATTTCCTCCAGTATGCCGTAGAAATGGTTGACTTTCGTCTGCAGCTAGATTGCCACATGATTTCTGCCAGGTAGCTTTTCAAGTGATGCCGCACCACATTTTGATCGTGGAAAAATAAAAGCTATTCCATGATTTCTCTTAAAGCTAACGTCCTCTAAATCTAATGTCATCTAAATCTAATGTCCTCTAAATCTAATGCCCTCTAAATCTAATGTCCTCTAAATCTAATGTCCTCTAAAGCTTCGTTTTTACATTACCTGCCTCTCTCTGTGTAAACAATGTGGAAATTAAATGTACTTTTATTCATCTACTTTGCAGTTGTATTGTGTGTATTGTGTGTATTGTGTGTATTGTTGTAAGAAAGATGCCATCATTTCCAAAGTTAAGATGTTACGCTTCCAAGAAGAGGAATTTGCATGGAAATATGTATTCTTATTAATCTGCTTTGAGACGATGAAAGCAGATCGACTGGGAATCACAGTCCTTGGCCTACTTGTTATAGTTATAAGTTATAAATACTTGTTATAGTTATAAGTTATAAATACTTGTTATAGTTATAAGTTATAAATACTTGTTATAGTTATAAATTATGTTAGATGAAGTAAGAACGGATTATACTATTTCAAATAATTTAGTGCCAAGCCCACTACACAAACTGCCACACCCACTACGTCAAGTGCCAAGCCGACTACTTGAGAAAAGAAATTGTATATGTTCAACGAGATCAATGAGATCAATGAGATCAACGAGATCAATGAGATCAATGAGATCAATGAGAAAGAGAGTTCTGCAGTGCTATATAACCCCTATACTAACATATGGGTGCGAGTCTTGGACAATAAACAAACTGGAAAGTGGGAGATTGGAGGCAACAGAGATGTGGTTCTACAGAAGAATGCTGAGAATACCATGGACTGCCAGAAAAACTAATGTAGAGGTGTTAAAAGAGTTTAATGCGAAACGGACCTTAATCAACAATATAAGAAAAAGGCAATCTTCTTTTTTTGGCCACTTCATGAGACAGGCAGGTTTAGAGAACATAATCACAACAGGCAAGATTGAAGGCACCAGAGACAGAGGGCGACAACGTGGCACGGCAAAGAAACAACAACGACTTTAATACATAATACTGTGGACAGAGAGCTGTGGAGAGCCATGATCGCCTACGCCACCCTGCATGGTACCTGATGATGATGATATGTTCAACGTAAATGAATATGCTTGATGTGAAGATAAAAGTGATAGTTACAGTAGCGTATCTTGTTATCAGAGCATCTAATCTCAACTAGTATGTGTGTTTATGTGTGTGTGTTAGCTTGTTATCAGAACATCTAATCCCAACTAGTATGTGTGTTTATGTGTGTGTGTTAGCTTGTTATCAGAACATCTAATCCCAACTAGTATGTGTGTTTATGTGTGTGTGTTAGCTTGTTATCAGAGCATCTAATCCCAACTAGTATGTGTGTTTATGTGTGTGTGTTAGCTTGTTATCAGAACATCTAATCCCAACTAGTATGTGTGTTTATGTGTGTGTGTTAGCTTGTTATCAGAACATCTAATCCCAACTAGTATGTGTGTTTATGTGTGTGTGTGTCAGCTTGTTATCAGAGCATCTAATCCCAACTAGTATGTGTGTTTATGTCTGTGTGTTTGCTTGTTATCAGAACATCTAATCCCAACTAGTGTGTGTGTATGTGTGTGTGAGTGTTTGCTTGATATCAGAACATCTAATCCCAACTAGTGTGTGTGTATGTGTGTGTGTGTGTGTTTGCTTGTTATCAGAACATCTAATCCCAACTAGTATGTGTGTTTATGTGTGTGTGTGTCAGCTTGTTATCAGAGCATCTAATCCCAACTAGTATGTGTGTTTATGTCTGTGTGTTTGCTTGTTATCAGAACATCTAATCCCAACTAGTGTGTGTGTATGTGTGTGTGTGTGTGTGTTTGCTTGATATCAGAACATCTAATCCCAACTAGTGTGTGTGTATGTGTGTGTGTGTGTGTGTTTGCTTGTTATCAGAACATCTAATCCCAACTAGTATGTGTGTTTATGTGTGTGTGTGTCAGCTTGTTATCAGAGCATCTAATCCCAACTAGTATGTGTGTTTATGTCTGTGTGTTTGCTTGTTATCAGAACATCTAATCCCAACTAGTGTATGTGTATGTGTGTGTGTGTTTGCTTGATATCAGAACATCTAATCCCAACTAGTATGTGTGTATATGTGTGTGTGTGTTAGCTTGTTATCAGAGCATCTAATCCCACCTAGAGTGTATGTGCGTGATGCGTGTGTGCGCGCGCGTTCGTTCTGTCATGGTAGTGTCAAGATAGGAAGCAACGAGGCACGGGTAAAATAATCAACTTATATTTCCCGGCACCAATGAAAGATGTGATGTACAGAATAAATTCTCTACATGCCAGCAAATCAATGTTGGTAACATGGTTGTCAACAGTATAAACAGGAGTGATATTTTTCCAATGACTATTGGCTGTAATTGATCTGAATTGCATGCATACATTTTGCAGAGTTATAGATTTATCACCACGAGTACGTTAAAGCACTTATAATTTTGTACATAAAACAATAACATTATAGAGACAGGAGTCTAGAGAAGCGGACAGACGTTCAGAGAACATCTGTTAGAGAAGCGTACATAATTCCAGAGAACATCTATGATACATGCGGACATAATTCCAGAGAACATCTATGATACATGCGGACAGAATTCCAGAGAACATCTATGAGACATGCGGACAAAATTGCAGAGAACATCTATGAGACATGCGGACAGAATTCCAGAGAACATCTATGAGACATGCGGACAAAATTGCAGAGAACATCTATGAGACATGCGGACAGAATTCCAGAGAACATCTATGAGACATGCGGACAAAATTGCAGAGAACATCTATGAGACATTAGGACATAATTCCAGAGAACATCTATGAGATATGCGGACAAAATTGCAGAGAACAACTATAAGACATGCGGACAAAATTGCAGAGAACATCTATGAGACATGCGGACAGATTTCCAGGGAACATCTATGAGAATTGCGGACAAAATTGCAGAGAACATCTATAAGACATGCGGACAAAATTGCAGAGAACATCTATAAGACATGCGGACAAAATTGCAGAGAACATCTATAAGACATGCGGACAAAATTGCAGAGAACAACTATAAGACATGCGGACAAAATTGCAGAGAACATCTATGAGACATGCGGACATAATTCCAGGGAACATCTATGAGACATGCGGACAGAATTCCAGGGAACATCTATGAGACATGCGGACAAAATTGCAGAGAACATCTATAGGACATGCGGACAAAATTGCAGAGAACATCTATAAGACATGCGGACAGAATTGCAGAGAACATCTATGAAAGATGCGGCTTAGAACGAATTATATTTAGCTGAACGTCTCAATACTAAAGAAACAATGGATGGTATCCGTCCCACTGATGTTTCATCTCGTGCAACATGGATAACTCTAGGATATTTATCAACGATAGGAGTTGCTACAACTATTGGTTGTGACGCAGAAGCAGGGACAATAAGTAAACAATGGAGGTCTTGTGATTATTGGAGTAGAGGTTACAATAATAGAAAATATATTAAATAGGCTACAAAACTAAAGGCATTTGAAAACTAAAAGATAATGCAAGATCTGGATCAAAAGCTTCGGCTATTATCATATATATGCTATTGTTCGTCCATCACAAGTCATGATGACCATTTGTTACATCCTCTTTTGAAACTCAGAAGTATGCCCTTTATAAGTTTGTAAATCGCCAACAAACCCAAGTCTAGCCAAAAATGTTCATGGTGTTGACAGTTTGCATAGGATGACCACTGAAAATGTTGTTTAACCTACCGGTGACTTTCTAGTTACTTTCTATATATTAGAAAGTAACTTCTCTATGGTGAGTGAGAGATGGGTATACGATCTCAATGTGGCCAAAGGAAGCGCTACAAGGACTCGTTAAAGAACTCACTGAAAACCTTTGAAATAGACCACGATACATGGGAAGAACTTGCATAAAATAGATCTACATGGCGTTCTAAAATAAAAAAATAGCGCATCATCTTGTGAAAAGAAGAGAAATGCAGCAGCTCAACAGCGGAGAGCAGCTAGAAAGTCACGGATAGACCAAGATCCGTCTACAGTCGTTATTCCATGTCCGAACTGTCCAAGGACATTTACAGCTCGAATAGGGCTCATTAGCCTTCTACGAACTCATAATCAAGGACATAACTAAAATTGAATTTTCAAAAGTGGATGTAACAAATGGTCATCATCACTTGTGATGGACGAAGAACAAAAATAAATTAGAAATATATTTTTGTACGGTCAACGACAAATTATAATCTAAGGTAATGCAGGTTTATAGCGTATAATGAAAGTAGACAAAGAGAGAAGGTCGTTGACGAATTTTGTAATACAGAAAGAAAGACATAATTCACATACCTAGGAAGCAATACAACAGACGGCTGGAGCAGCATAGAAATGCACAATAGATGTAGTAAAGCATACATAGTCCTAGGACAAATGACACACTCTTCGGAAACATAAATGTAGATTTAAACATCAAAATAACACTATTCAAAACAATTATTATACCAACGCTGTGTTACCAATGCCAAACATGGACAATGACAGTACAAGATAAATGTAAACTTGTGACATGAAATGGCATGCTTGCGCAGAATTTGATTAATATCGCTAAGAGAAAGAGTGAGAAATGACGACATTAGACAAAGAACTGGTACCGCTCCAACCTTGGAATATATTAAGATAATACAGATCAAATGGTTTGCACACATCAGCAGACTACCATCAGACAGCATACCACAGCAAGCTATGCTACACAGATCCAGTGAAGGTAAACCCAGAGGCCGACCATGAAAACGATGGACCACCGAAATAAAAGAAGCCACAAACTCCACAATATACTCAGCACACACGGGGGCCATCTCCAGGAAACTCTTCTACCCCTGACGCTGAAAGGCAACAAATGGTTTAGCGAATAGAAAGAAAGAGTGTGTTGTGATTTGACTGCAAATAAGACAAGAGTGAATGATACAAGAACTCAGAGAACAGTACTCAAAGTCACAATATCTCATTATTTACACTGATGGCTGACTAACAAGAGAAACAAGCAGATGCGGATGGGACTTGATAGCCTACCAAAATGGTAAGAGTGTGCTGGACAAATAATCTGGCTATTTCACCTCGACATGGAGTATGTGAAAGACTCTAGTGCCAGTAACGGCGGCTCTGACAACACCTACAATGATTCAATCAGACACCCAGGGTATGCTGCGCAATATAGTAAAATGCATGATAGGAAAAATATTGGACAATTTTCTTAACAACGCCCAGAACATCACACGGATCAACTGTTCTGGTCATGTGATAGTTCGGGTCAACGTAAGGGCTGACACATTGGTAGGTAAAGCTATAGTGGATGGCAAAGTGATGAGAAGGTACCGTGTTGAATTAATTAGGTCAGCCATTTATAAACTACAAAAAGATTAAGAGGATTCTGAAAAAGACAATGTACACGATATAGATAGGAGTGACGAGGAGAGATGAAAGAAAGTGCGTCCACACTCGAAAGACCAGAAGAGCCATAAATAACAACTGAGCCTACTGAGCTTATCAATAACTGAGCTTATCAACAACTGAGCTTAGGGCCTATATACTTAGATGTTTGAGACAATGGTAAGCAGAGGATTTATGGGATGTCACTTGTGCAGTGAAGCTGGTTTCTAATCAAGAATCAAATCCGATGTATAAACCACTGCCATATTAGGGACTCACATAGACAGAGTTAGACATCACTGTGATTGTTGTTCTGTCTTTTTGATAGAACGTTTTCTACGTGTTTCTGAAATTTGATGTTCTCAGTAATGCGTGATTCTTTTCTGGTGTTGCTCTGCCACATTGGGAGATTCTAAGCGACTGATTCATAGGAAGCGGCGTTGATATAGAAGCCATTTAGAGACACTGTGAGAGAGTTACAGCGATGCTTGCTCGTGTCGTACTGTAGCGATAAGACAGAAACAAATATAAACATCAAGTTAAAAACTATGACCAGTTGTACGTTTAGTAAAGTGTGTTCTGGCAACACGAGAATCACACACGTAACTTCAGTCTAAAGTCACACATAATTATATTAAACATATGCTGGCTTGAAACCGCACCGTCATGGCCGGATACTTTTGTATCTACGACGCAATATTATTTTTTACAGCAGTAAATGTAGGCCAACTTGTTTCAACCAATTGTAACAGGTATAAAAACATTTATTCCGAACACAACGTAGACAATTTCTGGAAACCAATGTTGCCGGATTGTGTTTATACTGGATTTGGTGTATTCGATTAAATAATTTCTCACCAAAGGTATTCAATGTCTTATAAATCGCAACTAATATTGGAATATGCGTCGACTTCAACATTAAAGAGTTCTGAACACAACCATCCACAAACACAACATTCACATTTTCAGGCAGCAACACCATATCAACATATTAGATCTGAGAGAAGTTCTCTAATCAATGAAACGGGACATTCTGACAGGCAGAGTAATAATATTGAACGCGACGATGTTCCGTTTTCCAAAAGTTTATCAGTTTCCACGGTTACGCGTCCACAGAGCGTACACTCGTGGCATGGGTTCACGAGCACTGAACAGTCAACTAGTTGGAGAAGAACACGACATAAATTTTCTTTTTTCAGAATTTCAACCCTACTGACGAGTCTAAGCTACCTCAGCTTGTCGAAACATCGTTCATTTGTACCAACCGATGAAACAGATCAGTTTATTCCAACTGTCTTGGATTGCTCTCAAAATGTGCAACTTGTAACTAGGAATCACGTAACTGGAATTTCATTTGGAGCGAATGGTGAGCTGTTAGCTAGGGATCAATCTCAAGCTAATGTTGAGCTATTAACTAGGGATCTATCTGAAGCTAATGTTGAGCTATTAACTAGGGATCTATCTGAAGCTATTGTTTACCAGTTAACTAGGGATCCATCTGAAACTAATGTTTACCAGTTTACTAGGGATTCACCTGAAGCTAACGTTGAGCTATTAACTAGGGATCCTTCTGAAGCTAATGTTTACCAGTTAACTAGGGATCCAGCTGAAGATAATGTTTACCAGTTAACTAGGGATCCATCTGAAGCTAATGTTTATCAGTTAACTAGGGAACAATCTGAAGCTAATGTTTACCAGTTAACTAGGGATTCATCTGAAGATAACGGTGAGCTATTAACTAGGGATCCATCTGAAGCTAACGCTGAGCTATTAACAAATAATCAGTATAAAACCAATACTCATTATTTAAATAAAAATTCATCAAAAGAAAATATTGATTTGAATATTGATGATACGGTCAATAACCTAACAGATGGTCGTATCAAGTTAGAGGTTGACATCAAACCTGATAGCAAACTTATAGCGACGCTATCATCAAGAACACCAGGACAAAGTGAGAACAATCATACTGCAGCCAAATCCGAGACAACTCCCAAGAGAGTGCTCTGCATGAGCTTCGCCGTAAATTATCTGTTGATAGCTCCCGTTGTGGTCGTTCACTGGAACAGCACTTGGATAATATTTGATCATGTTCTCTTCAGTGGGCAATGCGAACTATCTACATGGACATCTGCAGCTATTGGGTTTTCACTAATGACAGCGTTGTCATATTTTCAGGATACTTTTCGGATGTTTTCAGATAAATGTTGCTGGCTGTTCCGGCATATTTTCATGAGAGTATGCACATACGTATGCTGTATTGCATGTATTAATCAGTGGAGAAGTGTTTGGATTTTTGCAGACTGCTACTTTGGAACATCACTGCTAAATTCCACTGTAAGTTTGGCATCTGCATCATTTTTCTTGCTACTATTGCGAAGTTTACGATCACTACCGTCTCCACCAGTTTATATAAGTATGGAGGTTCCACACGCCGCTCATTACAAGGCAGCAACGATTATGGGCACTAAAGTAAGTATTTACTACATTAGTTAGCGATATTATAGTTAAAATATTATTGGCAGAAACAAAGTAGGTAGCATAACTGCAGAAAACTAGGAAACAGAGTGATGAAGTTTTTCTAATCACTGAAGACACACATGATAGCACATGAGAATCGACGTTTCGACCAAAATGCCTTATCAAAAATACATTTTACAACACAAGAAACGACGAGTACGAATGATTAAGGCATCGTCGTTTGACAGGGTCATTATAATACATTCTAATAAAAACATAGGGAAAAACACAATTTATTTCTGAACAAAAGTAAGACAAAGACTACGACAAACGACAAAGCCACTAACTTGTTCTCAATCTCGATCACTAACAGAGAACTAAAGTAAATTATATATATATCAAGTGACATATTATTTCCAGAACGTTATCTTCGTCGAGGATTCTCTGAACGCCTCTCTGTTCGGGGCAAGTAGACCTGCATTGGCCAGAGACACGTGCATATCGCTGGTCCATCGTCTTTTTGGTCTCAGTCTTTTTCTCTTGTCTGGCACTCTGCCTTCTAGAATCAGCCTTTCAATACCGTCATGTCGCTTAAAGTTTCCAAAATACTGACTCGGCAGAATGTGTGCATGTCTCGGCAGAATGTTTGCATGTCTCGGCAGAATGTGTGCATGTCTCGGTAGAGTGTGTAGATGTCTCGGCAGAATGTGTAGATGTCTCGGCAGAAAGTGTGTATGTCTTGACACCAAGTGTGGATATCTCGGCAGAATATGTGTGGATATCTTGACACCATGTGCGGATATCTCGGCAGGATATGTGTGGATATCTTGACACCATGTGTGGATATCTCGGCAGAATGTATGGATGTCTTGATACTATGTGTGGATGTCTTGACACCATATGTGGATACCTCGGATATGTGTATTTCAAACTATTACGATGTTCTTCTCAAAACGGTGTGTACCGCGGGGAGTTACAGACTTCTTTGTGTGAAATAACGCTGTGGAGTAATATTCCAATTGAACAAAGGATGCAAGAGCTGTATTCCCCGTAGTTGCTTTGGATCTTAACAAATATATACGCAAGCAAATACACACAAGCATGCGCCAACAGTGAGTTGGTTGTTAGCGGTATTTTTTCTCTATCCATATACCGTATACAACTATTCAATTTTGACGGGAAGAATTTCAAGTCGGACTAGCAGATAAGAGATAATACCAATACAACAATAAGTTTCTACAAAAATAAGTTTCTACAAAAATAAGTTTCTACAACAATATGTTATTACAACAATGTGTTTCTACAACTATATGTTTCTACAACTATATGTTTCTACAACTATATGTCTTTAACAATAAGAAGAAAACGGTGGGTATATATTGGACATATATTTAGAATGAATTAAAATAGACTGCCACAGCAAGTTTTGAAATGGGTACCAGCAGGGCCGGATTTAGACTTGATAGGGCCCTAAGCTATTTGAGATAAAAAAAAATAAAATTGGTAGCATATCCTATCCAGGACGTAGCTATCAACCCAGCATTTGTTGGCTGTGGTGATTTTCTAGGCAATATAAATACGTACAGTAGGGTGCCATTGCTTTCTGAACGGTCCGGATGCACAATTGCCTGTGGTGAGGATCGAACTCGGTACCTTTGCCGTCACAGACGCGCTCTGTACCACTTCGCCACAGAGCCGGACTAAGAGGCCCTATTTGAGATAAGAGGCCCTAATCTAATTGAGAAATGGGGCCCTTTAACGATTAAGAATATATAGATATTGAAATAAAAAATGTGTACGGGACCCCCAACAAAGTGGAGGCCCTAAGCTATAGCTTGTTTAGCTTATAAGTAAATCAGACACTGGGTACCAGCTACAAAAAAGAGGGAGACCAAGAAAAGCTCTTCGTAGAGCAATCATTAAAGTGGGGATGACTATGTGTCTCAACAACACACAAGCACTACTCAAAGTAGCATCACGTCGCTCAAACTGAAGACCAGTGTTTCTGTCCTATGCAACGCAATCGGAGCTGAAGGAATATCGATGTCATAGATAGATACGCTGTATACGATAGATAGATCGATATATTATTATATATCGAACTTTTCAGATAATGTTATCTATTATTGATTTTCCGTTTCAATGTTGCCCATATCTAGGCTAACCTTTCACTGACGTTTCTACTGGACACACTCGTGACAGTCTTCGTGGTTCAAGTCTTGTCCATCACGTTCTGGAGGGGCTTGTGGGAGATTTTTGACTTGTGTCTGTTTCCACACGATCAACGAATGAGCTCTATAACTTCACTTGGAATTAGCCTGGGACTGAGTCTCGTCTTGTTATCTGTACAGGTAAGTTGGCCCGAGCCTTGTCTTGTTATCTGTACAGGTAAGATGGTCCGAGTCTTGTCTTGTTATCTGTACAGGTAAGTTGGCCCTAGCCTTGTCTTGTTATCTGTACAGGTAAGTTGGTCTGAGCCTTGTCTTGTTACCTGTACATGTAAGTTGGACCGAGCATTGTTACCTGTACAGGTAATTTGGCCCGAGCCTGGTCTTGTTATCTGTACAGGTAAGTTGACCCGAGCCTTGTCTTGTTACCTCTACAGGTAAGTTGGTCTGATCCTTGTATTGTTACCTGTACAGGTAAGTTGGCCCGATCCTTGTCTTGTTATCTGTACAGGTAAGTTGGTCTGAGCCTTGTCTTGTTACCTGTACATGTAAGTTGGGCCGAGCCTTGTCGTGTTATCTGTACAGGTAAGTTGCTCTGAACCTTGTAGTGTTATCTGTACAGGTAAGTTAGCCCGAGTATTGTTATTTTTTACAAAAGGTGCATATATTTACATTTACAAACATTAGTTATCATCACATCCTCATCACAATCACCACCACAACCACCACACCATCAACAGTCCCATCATCATCATCACCCTCATCATTATTATCATCAACCGTACTTACTATAACTATATTATGGTTGCTGATTCAGCGGTCTATGGGTTCATGCCCTTTGACCCAAAAACTATAGCATCGATCACATATACATTATCTTGATAATTAATCATCAATAAACATCTATACTAATAATTTATCATCAATAAACAGCTATACTAATAATTTATCATCAATAAACAGCTATACTAATAATTTATCATCAATAAACAGCTATACTAATAATTTATCATCAATAAACAGCTATACTAATAATTTATCATCAATAAACAGCTATACTAATAATTTATCATCAATAAACAGTTATAATAAGTCTCTTAGAAATGATAGATTATAAATAGCACAGTGGAATCCCGCTATAGCGCATCCTTTTATAACAAGTTTCCCTAGTTAACAACACTTTTCAAAATCTCCAATTGTATTTATTCTTTGTGTATGTACTATGTATAGCGAATTTATGACATAACATATGTTATTCGCACGAAAGTTGTTATAATGGGAAATGACTGTAGATAGATCAGTCGTGGCTATAGACAGTACTACATATTATATATTTTAAAGGCTGATTTACAATTGGCCAGCATGCCATATATTGTCGACGGTAGGGGTATTCATAATGATAATGCTAACTAAAGGAAATTTAACCTTCACTAAAAAAAGCAACAAAAAAAAACACAAAAAAACTTGGCATAATAAGTGTGAAACGTGACAAATCACGTTTCTTTAAATGTGTGGAAACATACTTGAGTTGTGCAGACATGTGACTTAATGCTGCATAATCCATGTGAAATATTTAAGCAAGGGTAATAGGTAGTTGGAGTTGATTGTAGTAAGAGTTGGTTGTAGTAAGAGTAGATTGTAGTAAGAGTAGATTGTAGTAAGAGTTGATTGTAGTAAGAGTTGTTTGTAGTAAGAGTAGATTGTAGTAAGAGTAGATTTTAATAAGTGTAGATTGTAGTAAGAGTTGATTGTAGTAAGAGTAGATTGTAGTAAGAGTAGATTGTAGTAAGAGAATATATTGTAGTAAGAGTAGATTGTAGTAAGAGTAGATTGTAGTAAGAGTAGATTGTAGTAAGAGTTGATTGTAGTAAGAGTAGATTGTAGTAAGAGTAGATTGTAGTAAGAGTTGATTGCAGTAAGAGTAGATTGTAGTAAGAGTAGATTGTAGTAAGAGTAGATTGTAGTAAGAGTTGATTGTAGTAAGAGTAGATTGTAGTAAGAGTAGATTGTAGTAAGAGTAGATTGTAGTAAGAGTTGATTGTAGTAAGAGTTGATCGTATTAGGAGTTGAAAAAAGAGTTCGAGATTGTAGGAGTTGACAAAAAGGAGAATTAGAGATTGTAGAAGAAGTTTAGGGAAGTTGGTGAAGGTAGAAGGAGCTAAAAAGTTAAAAGAATGATCCCAAAAAGCAAGATGACAGTTTTTGTGAAATGTTGTGAAAGAAATTGAACGCCGTTGTGGTCAGGTCGACAATGACAGAAGGCCCAAGATCCTTTAGCGCGTATAGCATTCAGATTGATGAAGGGGGCGGCGTACGACTGACATACTAACAATATGACGACGCAATTTGTAAAACACTATTCCTGTAAGATACGAGCGCTGAATGTGTATGTGTCGGGCCAGAGTTGCAAAAAAGATGCCAACACAACGCATCACAATGTACTCGGGACTATTCTGTGGTAGAAATCTGGTAGGACAGACAATTCTACTGATACAATCATTCTACTGATACAATCATTCTACTGATACAATCATTCTACTGATACAATCATTCTACTTAAAGAATCATTCTATTTATACAATCATTTTACCGAAAAAATCATTCTACTAATAAAATCATTCTACAAAAACAATCATTCATCTGATACAATCATTCTACAGATACCATCATTCTACAGACACAATCATTCTATCGATACAATGTTTTTACTAATACAATCGTGTCATTGATAAAATTAATCTACTGTTACAATCATTCTACTGATACAATCATTTTAGTGATACAATAATTCTACTTATACAATCATTCTACCGATACAATCATTCTACCGATACAATTATTCTACTTATACAACAGTTCTACCTATACAATCATTCTACCGATACAATCAATCTACTGAAACAACAGTTCTACCGATACAATCATTCTACCGATACAATCATTCTACCGATACAATCATTTTAGTGATACAATCATTCTACTTATACAATCATTCTACTGATACAATCATTCTACTGATACAATATGTCTACTGATACAATCATTCTACTGATACAATCTGTCTACTGATACAATCATTATACTGTTACCATAATTTACCGATACAATTATTCTACTGATACAATCATTCTACTAATGTAAGAGAGAGATCCATCATGAGTTTGAGAACGAATGCTAACTAAACCCAAAAAATAAAAATAGTCAAAGAAACTAAAAACATCTAGGCTGACATATGAGATTGCTCGTCAACACCCCTATCTCTGTATATCAATATCCGAATGTATCTCACGTTGCTGGCCTCACATAATTAATGCATGAGTTAAAACTACGATTAACTGATTAGAGGTCATATAGATTTGTTATGAGAGAAACTAATTGGTATTAGAGGTAATATAGATTTGTTATGAGAGAAACTAATTGGTAAGGGTTGTGTTTTTATTTTGGTTTGTCCATAGATTCCAGTGAAAAATGTTTCGAAATATTTGAAGCAAAAACACTGTCTTTTAACTCTGGCATTTCAGGATGTCATCACGTTGATGTTTAGTGTTGTTTCGATTACATTCTGGAGAGGTAATGTTTAGTGTTGTTTTGATTACATACTGGAGAGATAAAGTTTAGTGTTGTTTTGATTACATACTGGAGAGGTAATGTTTAGTGTTGTTTCGATTACATACTGGAGAGATAATGTTTAGTGTTGTGTCTATTATATACTGGAGAGGTAATGTGTACATTGTATGTATACTATTTGCACTTGTCTATAATGATATTCTGACCTTATTGTGTTTCCGTGCTATCTACCTACTAATCTACCTACTAATCTACCTACTAATCTAACTACTAATCTACCTACTAATCTACCTACTAATCTACCTACATATCTACCTACTAATCTACCTACATATCTACCTACTAATCTACATACTAATATACCTACTAATGTACCTACATATCTACCTACTAATCTACCTACTAATCTACATACTAATCTACCTACTAATCTACCTACTAATCTACCTACATATCTACCTACTAATCTACCTACTAATCTACCTACTAATCTACCTACTAATCTACCTACATATCTACCTACTAATCTACCTACTAATCTACCTACATATCTACCTACTAATCTACCTACTAATGTACCTACTAATCTACCTAAGAATCTACCTACATATCTACCTACTAATCTACCTACTAATCTACCTACTAATCTACCTACATATCTACCTACATATCTACCTACATATCTACCTACTAATCTACCTACTAATCTACCTACTAATCTACCTACTAATCTACCTACTAATTTATCTACTAATCTACCTACTAATCTACCTACATATCTACCTACTAATCTACCTACTAATCTACCTACATATCTACCTACTAATCTACCTACTAATATACCTACTAATCTACCTACTAATCTACCTACTAATCTACCTACATATCTATCTACTAATCTACCTACTAATCTACATACTAATCTACCTACAAATATACTTACTAATCTACCTACATATCTACCTACTAATCTACCTACTAATATACCTACTAATCTACCTACTAATCTACCTACATATCTACCTACTAATCTACCTACTAATCTACCTACTAATCTACCTACTAATCTACCTACAAATATACTTACTAATCTACCTAAATATCTACCTACATATCTACATACATATCTACCTACTTATCTACCTACATATCTACCTACATATATATCTACATATATATCTACATATATACCTATATATCTACCTACTTACTTTGCTAACACTGCTATGACTATTACTACTACTACTGCTACTACTACTGCTACTACAGGTATTACTATTACTACTACCACTATTACAACTACTACTCTATTATTACATATACTACAAATACTACTGAAACAATTACTACTCTTACTACTACAATTCCTACTACTACTATTACTATCACAATAACTAACACCACCACCACCACCAAAATTACCACTCCTACTACAACAGCAGCTACCACCACTACTATTACAATTACTACTACTACTATTACTATTACTACGTACACCACAAATAACACCACCACTACTACTACTACTACTACTACTACTACCACCACCACAACTAACGCCACCACCACCACCACTACTACTACTATTACCACCACAACTAACACCACAACTAACACCACAACTACTACTACTTTTACTACTACTAATACTGATACTGATACTAATACTATTACCACTACTACTATCACCACAACTAACACCATCAATACCACCACCACCACTACTACTACTACTACTACTACTACTACCAAACTACTACTAAAATTACTACTACTACTGTTACTAATAAAGTACTACTGTTACTACTACTACTATTACTATTAATATAAGATAATAATGCAGTGAAATGAAAAAAACAATAATATTTACTTAGAACATTGGTTTTCGATGTCTCACTTGAACACAACAGACGGACTATCACAAACTTAGAACACAGGTTTTCGATGTCTCACTTGAACACAACAGACGGACTATCACAAACGTAGAACACAGGTTTTCGATGTCACATGAATACAACAGACGGACTATCACAAAGACTAAGGGTTTATGAGGTGTAAACACGAAAACGTACAAATTACAATACACAAGAAATGTTCAACGTTTCGAACCGTTAGGTCTTTCTCAAGAATGTATAAAATAAACAGTGAAAAATATTGAAAACAGTAAACACAGTAAACAATGTTACCACTACAGAGGTACTGGATACACTATTGACATATTAAACAATACGAAGTTCAAGGTGACAATGATGTATGTGGAAACATGTAGTCATGGAATCGAGATATGTTGACAATTGGACGGAATATGATAACAAATATAACAAATTATTACCCAATGCAACACGGACAGCAATACAATAAAGACCACACCAACACAAATTTAAACAAATCAATGTTGAGAGTTAAATACAAAGGGTATCAAACTTAAAAATAAATCGATTTTCCAGAGTGTACCTAGATCTGTTATCCGTGGTTCAGGATCTTAGGGCAGTGACCTGGATATCGAGGACACCACCATGACCAGCACCATTGAAATGAACGGCAACAGGGGTAGGTTCTCTGTGTTTTATGACATGAAGATGCCTACAGAAGCGGTCACTCAATCGTAAGCCCGTTTCATCTATATACTTCTTGTCACAGCGTTTACATAACGAATATGATAACGTAAATAATATTACGGGATATACATGTAAAGGCATCATCGATAGTGAAAGTGGGGCCTTAGGAAAAGAAATGTAACGGATCTGAACAACATAGAGACATGTGTAGCAATTGCCGCACTTCAAAGAATAGTGCCAGAGTGAGCAGGAACATAGACCTGAGGTGACTGTAGACCAGGATGTGATTAAAACTTTTGTCACGCCTATTTATATCACGCCTAACTAAAGCAAAGTCTGGAAAGCGGCACGATTTTCAGAATCAGACTGAAGAAGGGAATAATGTTTGAACAATATTCGATGGACAGTAGTAGAGTTGTGGGGATGAACGGTAATGACACGTTTAACTCTATCGGAGGAGGATGAAAAGAAAGGAAAAGTTTAACTCTATCAGAGGAGGATGTTGTACCCTGAATATTAGTCAAGGCATGCAGTCGAGATAATTTACGGACACGAAGCCATGAAGACACGAAAGGACTGTCAGATTGATTTCTTTCGTAGACGTTCGTTCCCGGACAGTGTTCTTTCATCGTATGTGTCACTGCGTTATGGAGACGGGGCTTGATGAAATCTAGTCATCTATTTTGCTTTTATTTTGTTGTTTTCTGTTGTTTGTCTCTTGAAAAAGGTTCAATTTGAGCCGATACGTGGAGAATTGTCCTGCTTAGTTTTATTGTATGTTTTTTATATATACTTTTTTTATATATTTTTATTAATAGGCACGATATGTGGTTTAGTAACTTGTTTAATTCATTTTGCTTGACTATTTGTTCATTAGGTTACTGCGGCACCATCCACTTTGTCGGACACCCTCTGACCATCTGGTTATTTATATTCTTTCATCGGCATGGCTTCGTGTCCAGAATCTTCCGTCTCTAGTCTGCAAGAGTCTGAGAACGTTCTCCAGACTTCATCCTGCTAATCTGAAGGTGTCTGGTATTGAAGACAAAAAATAATAGCTTTACTACCACGTTCAAAACACTCTTCAACTGTACAGACTTCAAAACAATCTTCAACTGTACAGACTTCAAAACAATCTTGAACTATTAGTTATTCCTCTAGGGCCAAAGACGGCACATAGGGCGGATGTCATAGATTTTCATATCTTTTGTTTCATTGCAATTTTCTTTAGATATTCATTGTTTCTGATACCGATGGTGAAATGTTCCCTTGTAATAGTTGTACGTAAAGTTTCTTTTGGTCTTCCACGTTTTCTCTTGCCTTTGGTGACCACATCAAAGCTTGACAGGGGAGTCTTTCAGTATCCATTCGTAGCACGTGTCCGATTAAGTCCGATGTAAATCTTGAACTATACAGACTTCAAAAACAATCTTCAACTATACAGACTTCATAATAATCTTCAACTAAAGAAACTAAAAATAATATTTAAAACTATTTCTTCTAACCCTACTTTATTTTTGTTTCAGGAATCTGGATGCTCTTAAACTTGTATTCACCCTACCGTCCTGCTAGCTTGCTTGTAGCCCACATCCTCAGTTTCATCATTCTCGCCCTCTGCCTGACTGCTAATTCCATTTTGGTCAGTGGTTAGTTGTCATAAAATAACCATCGCATTTAAGCAAGGCCATCTAGACACAAGCACGGACTAACTGCAGGCTTGTCACGTCACAGTAGTAGGCGGTTGTAAACAAACATTGGCACAATGTCCTATTTTGTACTATTAGTTATATATACATTGTTTGGATTTACTGATGAAAACGTGTTAAAATAGGAATTAGATCTTTAAATCAATTTTTATCCGTACAGCTAAACAGTATATAATACTGTAATCTATAGGGGAAACCCCGGCAATGTTTGTTTACAACCGCCTCTACTGCGACGTGGCTAATCGAGGTCAGTCCTCCTTGCTTCTATCTAGATATCATCGTTCTAACGAGTGTTCGTTTTTTTTTCCTTAAAATTTCATATAATTCAGGTAAAAGATGTCAGGTAATATGTGTCAGGTAAAGAAGACAGGTGAGATATAATTTCATAGAATTCAAGCAATATGACAGCTAAAAGAAAGATCAGATATAATTTCATAGAATTCAAGCAATATGACAGCTAAAAGAAAGATCAGATATAATTTCATAGAATTCAAGCAATATGACAGCTAAAAGAAAGATCAGATATAATTTCATAGAATTCAAGCAATATGACAGCTAAAAGAAAGATAAGATATAATTTCATAGAATTCAGTTAATTTGTCAGTTAAAAAAAGACAGGTCATATATACGAGAATGTAGCATGACAACATACACAAATGAACATGATTGACTTGTGAAGGTTGGAAGATGATTGTGACATTGTTATAAAGATTAACCCAGCGACCATTAAACGTTTGAGTATCCTATAGTTAAATCTCTTGGCCCAGAACTGATAAGATATCAGAACATAATTATATTCTGGAGAATCGATATTGCTGAAATGTCTTCTATTCTGGAGAATCGATATTGCTGAAATGTCTTCCATTCTGGAGAATCGATATTGATAAACTATCTTCTATTCTGGGGAATCGATATTGCTGAACTATCTTCTATTTTGGAGAATCGATATTGCTAAACTTTCTTGCATTCTGGAGAATCGATATTAGAGTGTTATAACACTGTATAATAATAGTACTTATGTAAAACACAAGATCGATGATAGTTTCAGCGTTTCAACCTTAAGATCTTTTTCAAGAAAACTGAACAAATAGTAAAAACACTGAAAATAATGGCAGTATCACAAAAGCATCATTCGGTATTTCATAAAAGAAATAGAGAAAATTAAAGTTATGTCTTCCGTCGAATGATTTTATAATAGTGCCATTATTTTACTGTTTATTCCCTGTTTATTCACCGTTTGTTCACTGTGTGTTCACTGTTCACTGTTTGTCTTGTGTTTTCTTGAAAAAGACCTTAATGTTGAAACTTTAAAGATGTTTTGCATACTGTTATTTGTAATTTGTATAACCATATAGTTTGATAGTTTGCGTGTTCAGTGTAAAGCACATTGACTGTGTATGTATATTTATATATACATTTACTTCAACTTTTCTTTTCGACTGCACCGGATCTCATATAAATAGTTTGTGTTTCCTTTGATATCTCTTAGATTTGTCTTCTTTTATTATAATTGCTCTGTTGATTTTCCTTCTCCTCTCTCTTCTGTTCTTGTCGTATTTATCTCCTTTCTCCATTTTTCATTCTTTCAGCACATATCCATTGACATCTTCATTTTCTGCTCTCTTACATTATGATTTTTTTCTTCGCAATATTCATTTCATTTTGTCCTGATGAATAGTTTTTAGTCGAAACGTCGTTTATTTATGCTGATGTCGTTAATGTTCTTTGTATTTGTCTGTAACACTCCTTACGTATCTCTGTCCCCCCCCCATATATTGCTCTGTGTTGCAGAAACCCTCATACCTTCTGTACGTTAGGTTGTTCCTAACACAAATGAAACTACAAGTAGAAGTTACAATATCAAGAACATATAAACAACAAATGATGGCAGATGTGAAACAGAAGTTAAAAGGAGAATAGGAATGGCTAAAGCACTTTCAATGACATGAGGAAAATATTAACATCTGAACAAATTATAAACACGCTAAACATGGGAATGATAAAATCCTACATCTATTCTATTCTATTCTATTCTATTCTATTCTATTCTATTCTATTCTATTCTATTCTATTCTATTCTATTCTATTCTATTATATTCTATTAATGTATAATTAATGGCTCAGAAACATGGACAATGAATAAACAACTAGAAGAGAGAATTGATGCCCTTGAGATGTCGATATATAGAATAATAGGAAGAACATCACGGAAAAAGAAGAAAACCTACTAAATTAAAGAGGCTCTAACGACACTTAATATGAAAAAATAACTATTAATATAATGATCAAGCAAATAAAATGTTTTGGACGTATTAAAAGACATGGCACCTTGTTAAAGACATTACTTAAGGGTAAAGTCGAGGGGAGGCAAGTAGAGGAAGGCAGAGATACAAGTGGGAGAGTAACTTCACAAGATGGGTAGGTTAGGAACTATTCTGACCTTACTTTGACTTTCTTCCAATCTCAATGTATGCTGCAGATAAAAGGGTTGATATTTTCTCAGTAGTTCAGGCGAAATCTTCAGAAGCCTTCACCACAGCCTGAGTAAACGAGGCGACACTCAAACTCGTATAATGTTTGCTGCCTCAAAGGCATGCTTGTCTGATGGTGTTTTATCGTTGCACGTTATGTAACAAACTCTCTGACTGCAGGTTATACAACAAACTTTCTGGCTGCATGTTATACAAACAACTCTCTGGCTGCAGGTTATACAACAAACTTTCTGGCTGCAGGTTATACAAAAAACTCTATGGCTGCAGGTTATACAACAAACTTTCTGGCTGCAGGTTATACAAGAAACTCTCTGGCTGCAGGTAACACAACAAACTCTCTGGCTGCAGGTTATACAACAAATTCTCTGGCTGCATATTATATAACAAACTCTCTAGCTGCAGGTTATACAACAAACTCTCTGACTGCAGGTAACACAACAAACTCTCTGGCTGCAGGTTATACAACAAACTCTCTAGCTGCAGATTATGCAACAAACTTGCAAACGTTAGTTTCCTATTACAACATACGTTCCACGTAACAGTGTTACTGTCTTTGCTGTCCTTCGAGCCCTGACAAAACATGAACATTTTATTGTCAACACCTGCAGGTTGTTTTTGAAAATAAGATGATACTAATTATAAATATGATTAACGATGAATGATTCATGATGGATGATTAATTATGGATGATTAATTATGGATGATTAATTATGGATGATTAATTATGGATGATTAATTATGGATGATTGAGAACACATTGTCATACTACAGGTTCGTGGTGTTCTACGGGATGACCCGAATCTGGAATATACTGGAACATTGTTTGACATGAGTTATATGACAACGCTCTTACAGGCACTACGAGAAATAGGTGGAAACAGAAATCCAGGTATGTATCATTACAGGTAGTCCAGGTCTTGTCCAGTAAGATAAACTCAGGTATGCATCATTACAACCAGTAATAGAAAATCCAGGTATAAAACATTACACGGACCCCAGGTCTTGTCCATCAACAGAAATCCAGGTATGAATCATTACACGAATCACAGGTCTGGTCCAGTAAGAGAAATCCAGGTATGGATCAATACAAGAAGCTCAAGTTTGGTACCGAAAGAGATACCAAGTATAAATGATTATAAGTAACTCAGTTCTGGTCCATAAGAGAGATCTAGATATGAATAATTACAAGAAGCCCAGGTCTGGTACAGAAATAGAGATCCAGGTATGAATGATTACAAGAAACCCATGTCTGGTACAGAAATAGAGATCCAGGTATGAATTATTACAAGAAACCCATGTCTGGTACAGAAAGCGAGATCCAGGTATGAATCATTGCAAGAAACCAATGTCTGGTACAGAAAGCGAGATCCAGGTATGAATCATTACAAGAAACCCATGTTTGGTACAGAAAGATAGATCCAGGTATGAATCATTACAAGAAACCCATGTCTGGTACAGAAAGCGAGATCCAGGTATGAATCATTGCAAGAAACCAATGTCTGGTACAGAAAGCGAGATCCAGGTATGAATCATTACAAGAAACCCATGTTTGGTACAGAAAGATAGATCCAGGTATGAATTATTACAAGAAACCCATGTCTGGTACAAAAAGCGAGATTCTGGTATGAATCATTACAAGAAACCCATGTTTGGTTGGTGCAGAAAGATAGATCCAGGTATGAATTATTACAAGAAACCCATGTCTGGTACAGAAAGCGAGATCCAAGTATGAATCATTGCAAGAAACCCATGTCTGGTACAGAAAGCGAGATCCAGGTATGAATCATTGCAAGAAATCCATGTCTGGTACAGAAAGCGAGATCCAGGTATGAATCATTACAAGAAACCATGTTTGGTACAGAAACATAGATCCAGGTATGAATTATTACAAGAAACCCATGTCTGGTACAGAAAGCGAGATCCAGGTATGAATCATTACAAGAAACCAATGTTTGGTTGGTACAGAAAGATAGATCCAGGTATGAATTATTACAAGAAACCCATGTTTGGTACAGAAAGATAGATCCAGGTATGAATTATTACAAGAAACCCATGTCTGGTACAGAAAGCGAGATCCAAGTATGAATCATTACAAGAAACCAATGTTTGGTTGGTACAGAAAGATAGATCCAGGTATGAATTATTACAAGAAACCCATGTCTGGTACAGAAAGCGAGATCCAGGTATGAATCAATGCAAGAAACCCAGGTATCTTTTTGCGTAAAATTAATTGTTTGTTTTGTCTCAATGAAGAATTTTTAGACGTCATATGTTTTTATGGTTGTTATTTTTATGTTATGTAGTTAAATATTGGCAAAATTCCGTACCTATATCCCTTTTATTTCCCCGTGCTGCCCTAGCTCTCACATCCCTAGAACTTTGAAGTGTTCCCTAGTAATATAGATTTATCCTCCATTACATTCACCGCCGCCTGAATTATCCATATCGTCGTTACCTTCATCTTCAACGAGAGTGAATCGAGTGCTCCCAGAGGCAACCCAGATTTTTCTCACTACCTTATTCCAGTAATATTTCCACAGTGAATCCCGTGAGACAACCCAGTCAGCGTTTGTACAAGGTATCGCTCGCTTAGCAACAGTTTCCTCCCAACTTATCAATGTGATCGTTTTCTAGAAATATATGATGTTCATCCGTCGTAATCGACGATGACCAAATACTCAACCATAATAATAATAACAATAAGTAATAAAAATAATAAAGTTAATAGTGCGTTTTTAAATGACTAGCAAGTCCAATGCGTGCACAAAATGTTCTTCTACAGAATTGACAACTGTATAGGGTGTCTATGGGACGTTGAGATGTTTTTTCTTTTCTACGTGCCCGCTTCTGTCTTGCAGTATCTTGTCTGGTCTCTTCCGCCACTAGTGCTCCCGTTCTAAGGCTGTTATATCCTTAGTGAGGCTCTCCCAAGCGCCTACGTCAATTTTAAGATGTTTCAGTGATGACATGAGCGTGTCTTTGAAAGCGCTTTTTTTTAATCCACCAGCTTTTAGAAATCCTGCCTTGAGTGCTCCATAATATATTTGTTTTGGCAGACGCGAGTCCTCCATACGCACAAGATGACCTGCCAAGCGTGCTTGCGCCTTCATAAGTATTGTGTGGATGCTTATTGAGGTTTATTTTTTCCAAGACCTCGTAGTCTGGTACTTTGTCCCACCAATGGATTTTTAGTAATTTACGTAGGCAGGTAAGATAGAAATGATAGAAATGATACACAATCCACGTTTCAGAAGCGCATAGTAAGGTTGGTATAACAGCAGCATGATATACTTGAAGTTTGGTGGTTGTTCTTATACCTCTTCTGTCCCATACATTGTTGCGTAATCTGCCAAATGCAGCACTACCTTTTGCCAGTCTATTGTTAATTTCCACATCAATGTTGACATCCCGAGAGAGAGAGAGAGAGAGAGTGCTTCCAAGGGAAGTAAAATTGTCGACTACCTGCAGTTTTTTCTGATTGACGATGATGGAAGTAGCAGTATGTTGGCTATTTGATGTTGCTTGGTGCATGACTTCTGTTTGTTTTTTGGTGTTAATAGTGAGACCAAAGTTGTTGCAGGCCTGTGGGAAGCGGTCTATGGTGCTCTGCATGTTTACGACATAGTCAGCATACAATGCACAGCCGAAATGTATACAGAACTGTCAGGAGGTCATAAGGGTTCATGGGTGAATTAATTAAAATAGAAGAAGTATGAAGCAGAAATAATATAAAATAAAGGGGAAAAACAGAATAGTGCAAGAAAAGAAGAACAAAATAAGAATCTTGAGCCATAGGGAAGCTTTCTCTTCGTCAGCGTTCATTCTCAAACTCCCACTGGACTTCTCTCTTGTAGCAGGACAATGGTCCAACTAGAATTCCAGCAGGATGTATTCCAGAAAATGGAAATGCGTTGTGTCGCCGTTTCATTTGCGCCAATGGCTCGACATATCAGTCTTTACAATATAGACATATCGTATATAGGGAAACAAAATATACATTTTTAAAAAGCTTATAATAAATGCGAATGTCCCCACGCAATAATACTAACTCTCATCTTTCACGACTTCATTCTACTGAATTCAATTTTCATAAGTAAATAAAACGAAGTGGAAACTATGAAGAAATAAATAGAGATGGTTATTAGTGCGTTTGAAAATTAGAATTTACTGATTGAGAAACCAAGATACGAAACAATGTGTTTAATAGTGGATTGTGTTTTTTTTTCCAGATTTGGAATACACATTGGATGGAGGAGAGACACAACAATTACATTCTCCAAACAACTTAGATGAAGGAGAGACACAACAATTACATTCTCCAAACAACTTAGATGAGCAAAACCCAATCAAGATAATTTATAATGTTAGGGAGAGACATGTTTAAAGTTTGTATTTATTTGCTCGGTTGGTTGGTTGGTTGTTGATCCAGCGGTACATGGACTCATTTTCTTTGACCCAATACCTTTGTATGATAGATGCATGAGTTTGTGAGCTGTTGTGTATTTCCACATATAATTTCCCATGTGGGAGGAGGAAGCATAACTTAATCTCTTAATTCAAAACTTTACACTCGAAGGTAGAAGCATAATTTAATTTCTTAGAGCAAATCTTAATCTCGAAGGTAGAAGCATAATTTAATTTCTTTGTGCCTAATTTAATAATATTTGAGATTGAGTGATTGGGTTACCAGCTCTGCTACTAAAAATATTTTATTTATGGTTGTAAAACCTCGAAATAACCACATTGGACTAATGCCCGGGGTTACTAATGCCCAGGGTTACTAATGCCCCGGGTTACTAATGCCCGGGGTTACTAATGCCCCGGGTTACTAATGCCCGGGGTTACTAATGCCCGGAGTTACTAATGCCCGGAGTTACTAATGCCCGGAGTTACTAATGGCCGGGGCTACTAATGTCCGGGGTTACTAATGCCCTTGTTTACTAATGCTCGGGGCTACTAATGTCCGGGGTTACTAATGCCCTTGTTTACTAATGTTCGGGGTTACTAATGTTCGGGGTTACTAATGTCCTGGGTTACAGGAGCGTATCTCATCATAAAAAGGTAAAGTTCATTAAACCATGATGATGATTCAATCCCTTTCGCTGTGAGCCGGAAGCTCTTGACAGCCCATAGCCCTTCTGACGAATGCACAGGTTTTCTTCAGTTGTGTATATTGTGTTGTGTATAGCTGGAAGTGGTGGTAGGTTTTCCTCAGTTGTGGTGCAGTTGTGTAGAGTGTGTTGTGTATAGCTGGAAGTGGTGGTAGGTTTTCCTCTGTTGTGGTGCGGTTGTGTAGAGTGTGTTGTGTATAGCTGGAGGCGGTGGTAGTTTTATTAAACCAAGTGAGAAGCATTTTTCTTACATCAGCCAACATTGGACATTCAAAATAGGTGGTGGTCGACAGTTTCGTAGCAATTAGTACACTGTTGGAACCCTAAGATTGTGTTCTGGTTGTATTCAGTTCATGTGATTGAATTAGTGCACAGCAGGCACAGTGGAGTGTGCTGAGGTTGTATTATGTTCATGTGATTGAATTAGTGCACAGCAGGCACAGTGGAGTGTGCTGAGGTTGTATTCAGTTCATGTGATTGAATTAGTGCACAGCAGGCACAGTGGAGTGTGCTGAGGATGTATTCAGTTCATGTGATTAAATTAGTGCACAGCAGGCACAGTGGAGTGTGCTGAGGTTGTATTCTGTTCATATGATTGAATTAGTGCACAGCAGGCACAGTGGAGTGTGCTGAGGTTGTATTCAGTTCATGTGATTGAATTAGTGCACAGCAGGCACAGTGGAGTGTGCTGAGGTTGTATTCAGTTCATGTGATTGTGCGAGTACACAGCAGGCACAGTGGAGTGTGCTGAGGTTGTATTCAGTTCATGTGATTGTGCGAGTACACAGCAGGCACAGTGGAGTGTGCTGAGGTTGTATTCAGTTGATGTGATTGTGCAAGTACACAGCAGGCACCTTGTAGTGTGTTGTGGTTGTTTATTCTGTTCAGGAGATTGTTAAGCTCTACATGTTGTGTGTGCGAAGTCGGAAGTTGATACTCATTTATCTTTACATCAACATGTTTCCTTCAATTTCGTTCCATCAATTATGTTTCACTATTTTTGTTTAAAGAATTGTGTTCTATAAATTTTGTACCACAAGTCTGCACCGCCAATGGATATAACAATAGACAACACCAAACTGAAACAAGCCATAGAATTAAAGAAAACAACTAATCAACATTTTATTCGAAAATAGAAGACAGACAAAGATATAGAAACAAGGTGACAGAAAGCAAACACAGTGAATTACCAACTTTCACCATTACTTCTTCACCTAAAAATCAAGATGGAAATGAAAATACAGATAATATCTACAATTTTTATACCAACACTGTGGTACAAATGTAAAACATGGTCTTTAACAGCCTCGCAGCAGTGGGAAATCGTTACGTGAAAAGAAGTGTCTGAGAAAAGCTGCAATGGTTACCAAACTAGATAAAATAAGAAATGAACATTAGGAAAAGAGTTGATTTAATATCATGTACTGAACATATCGAAAAAATGGTTCGGTGATCTTATGAAAATGAAGTAACATCAAATATCAAAAATGCATATAACAAAAGCATTTCCGTACGTAAAGTCAAGGTATAACCACGAAAAAGGTGGATACAAAAATAAGATACCGTTGAAGAAATATGGACTCGACACAACGAAGCTTTGACTTTGGCATTTTTGACATTTGATTTTGGAATTAATTCTGAGGTTCCAACTCCTACACTTACCGGCAAGTGTGCCATCATCCAAATGTGGAAAGAAAATAGACAATACACAATTTTGTTCCACCATATTTGTTTTATCAATTTCAGTTCATCAATGCTGTTTCATCAATTACGTTACATCAATTTCGATCCATCTATATTTTTTATATATGACTTTGGAATTAATTCTGAGGCTCCAACTCCTACACTTACCGGCATAGTATAAGCCATCATCCAAATGGGGAAAGACAATAGACAATACTTCCGTAGACTTATTGTGAAGTTAAAATTGCATCGTTAATAAATAAACAGTTTATTTGTAGTTACTTTGATAATACCGGAATAAAATAAAATATATCTAAACATATTTGTAGTTACTTTGATAATACCGGAATAAAATAAAATATATCTAAACATATTTGTAGTTACTTTGATAATACCGGAATAAAATAAAATATATCTAAACATATTTGTAGTTACTTTGATAATACCGGAATAAAATAAAATATATCTAAACATATTTGTAGTTACTTTGATAATACCGGAATAAAATAAAATATATCTAAACATATTTGGAAAGTAACTTGGATTTTGTGTATGAAAATATGGTTCTACCGTCGCAGTCTTTGAGTAAACATGAACTTGATCCATTTTAGGGGGTGATGATTATCCTACAGAGGAGTTATTCCCCTTAAACAGAAGAAGGCTTGAGGTTTTAAAGGGCTACAACCTTTAAAGGTTTAAACACCCCTAAAATGACCGAAGTCCATTTTTACTGTGAGACTATGAGGAATGAACCATATATATATAATATACTGAAATCAGAAATAGAATTCGCAATTAAAAGAAAAGAATGATATGTGGAATGTTTGCAGGAGATGACAAGATAACAGCCCACAATAAATATTCTCCATGAATTTGGTGTGGAAACATTATTACAGAACATTACACTGACATATATGAAACAGTCCAAATAATTAAATTTGGTGTGGAAACACTATTACAGAACATTACACTGACATATATGAAACAGTCCAAATAATTAAATTTGGTGTGGAAACATTATTACAGAACATTACACTGACATATATGAAACAGTCCAAATAATTAAATTTGGTGTGGAAACACTATTACAGAACATTACACTGACATATATGAAACAGTCCAAATAATTAAATTTGGTGTGGAAACATTATTACAGAACATTACACTGACATATATGAAACAGTCCAAATAATTAAATTTGGTGTGGAAACACTATTACAGAACATTACACTGACATATATGAAACAGTCCAAATAATTAAAGACCTAAAATCATGAGTAGGGCCTATTCATATCACTACATTAAAAGTCCAGGGTATTGTCCAGGGTATTGCACAGGGTATTGCACTGGAAAGTGGGAGATTGGAGGCAACGGAGATGTGGTTCTACAGAAGAATGCTGAGAATACCATGGACTGCCAGAAAAACTAATGTAGAGGTGTTAAAAGAGTTAAATGCGAAACGGACCTTAATCAACAATATAAGAAAAAGGCAATCTTCTTCTTTTTTTTGGCCACTTCATGAGACAGGCAGGTTTAGAGAACATAATCACAACAGGCAAGATTGAAGGCACCAGAGACAGAGGGCGACAACGTGAGAAAATATTAGACAGTTTGACAACCTGGCACGGCAAAGAAACAACAACGACTTTGATACATAATACTGTGGACAGAGAGCTGTGGAGAGCCATGACCGCCTACGCCACCCGGCATGGCACCTGATGATGATGATGATTGCACATGATACAGAACGATAAGCCACATAATGAAAAAAACTACTCAAGATAATGCGTGGAAGAATGAAAAACAAGAGACATCGAAGTCTGTGAAGAACAGTGTGGTTTTACGAAAAACAAAGGAACCAGAGAAGCTATACTTAGTATCAGACTGACTATGTGATGTGTCCTTTATAGAATGTTGTACTCACTGCCATTCTGTAAGCCTCTCGGTTCTGTACAAATATTTAGTCTCTTCCAGTGTCATTTTCAGAAGGTCGTTGATGTGATGTCTCTATCGTAGTCTTCATCTGTCTCTTGTTATTTTTCCTGGAACTTTTCCCTCCATGATAATCTTTCTAAACCATTCTGTCTTTTTATGTGTCCAAAATATGTTGGCTTGCGTTTTTTGATGGTTCTGAGGAGTCATTTCTGATGGTTCTGTAGTTCATCTTTTTGATGGTTCTGAGGAGTCATTTCTGATGGTTCTGTAGTTCATCTTTTTGATGGTCCTGAGGATTCATTTCTGATGGTTCTGTATTTCATCTTTTTGATGGTTCTGAGGAGTCATTCTTCTTCCATTATCAGGTCTTCGCGGAAGTCTACTGTGGTTCATCTTTCTGTCCATGATATTCTTAAGACCTTTCTATTTCTTTCATTGCGAATGCCTACAATTTCTTTTCCATTGCATATGCCATTGCCCACGTCTCACAACCATATGTTGGTACAGGAAAAATATATATCGTTTTAATAATTGTAACTTATTTTTTTTCGGTTTTCTCCATGCCATGGATTTTTTATTTGTGATGTTTTTATTGGGCCATTGCTAGTTTCTTTCTGATATCTGCAGAGCAATCTCCTGTAGTGTTGATGGTTGATACGAGATACCGACATTGTCTAGTTGCTCTTTGTCATTGACTGTTGTAGGTGTCAGTTAATTTATGTATCAACATAATGCATTATTTTTATTTTGTTTGCATTGAAGAAAAGATTGTGTGTCTGACTATGCTGTTTGACTGAAATAATCATGTGATCTAAATCTGTGGTGTATTGATATTATTGTGGTGATTTTTGCATTCCTAATTTCTGGAGTCTCATGTCCTCCAATATTAAGAGGTTGAAACGATTCATAACGTAGGTCTTCTCGTACATTTCGCATGATGTTTTCTGTATAAATGTTGAATAGATGTGGTGAGAGGACGCATCCCTGTCTGACTCCTTTTTGGACATTCAAATCAATCACATGTTTCTCCTTCGAGGTGAACAGAAGCGTGATGCCTATCATAGTTTCCAAGCGATATGAGTATCAGATAATTAATAGATAAATACATAAAAGCTCAAATTGTTATCTATATCTCATTCATAGTTTACAGCAAGGTCCAACATTAAAAAAATTAATTGAATGTTGCAAGAAGTAGGTGTAAATGGAAAAGACATATTAGATATACTGATTAGAAATATATATTGGGAAAAAACTACAACAATAAGATGTGCAAAACAGCTACTCACCATACATAGAAATAAAAAGAGAAGACAAGGATGTATTCTATCACTCGTTCTGTTTAATATCTACACGGAGATTATTTTTAAACTTATAGAGAGGAATGTTAGGACTCAAGATCAGTGGAAAAATAGCAAACAATATACAGATGACACCGTCTTTTTAGCAGAAAGTAAACACAAACTACACATAATAAGAAATCGATGAATCCAGTACAGAGTATGGACTGGATATAAATATTTAAAAAAACCAACAAAAAACAAAACAACAACAATGACTATAATCAGCAAAGTAACAGAAGGACAGCTGCTAAAAATACACGGAGAGAAACTACAACAAGTAGAACACTATCAATATCTCGGACACATAATCACAAATGACGGCAGATGTCAAACAAAAGTTAAAATTAAAATGTGTCATGTGAAGTATTCCTTCCAGAACGTTGTCTTCCCAATGAACTTTCTGAACCTCTCTCTGTTTTGGGCGATGTGGCTTGCATTTTCTAGCGATGTATTCATGTTATCTTTAATGCCCTCAGTCCATCGTCTTCTTGGTCTGCCCTTTCTCCTCTTTCCAGGTACTCTTCCCTCCATTATTTGTCTTTCTAAACAGTTGTCTCTTTATATGATCAAACAGGTGTAGTTTTCTTTTTGTTATTGTGTTTAGTAACCAACACTCTCCAATCTTCAATGTTTTTATAATATCTGAGTTTCTGACTTTATCCTTCTAAGTATCTTTCTGTAGCATTTCAGCTCGAAGGCGTTGATCTTCTTTGCCGCTGTTTTACTTAGAGTCCATGTTTCACAGCCGTATGTAAAAAATTTCCAATGAAAATTAAAATAGGAAATATATATATATATCTCAAACTTCAGTGTAAAACGCAATAGAACATATCAATTTTTTTATTGTTTAGGAAACGTACCCAACTTCTTAGTGGCTTGTGGTCTTCAACTATATTCAACTCGTCCACGGACATTTCGAACGTTTCTGATAGTGATGTCTAATTTGTCCAAGAATCACCGCTCAAGTCAATTGAACTCAGAACATTCGGTGAAGACATTTCATAGCACAGATATAAATTTTTTCTATAATCTGCTAGCGCTTGGTGGGTGTGTGGATTTTGGGGGAGAATCTGCTAGTGCTTGGTGTGTGTGTGTGGATTGTGGGGGGGGGGGGAGAATCTGCTAGCGCTTGGTGGGTGTGTGGATTTTTTTTTTGGGGGGGGGGGGGAGAATTTGTTAGTGATTGGTGGGTGTGTGGATTTTGGGGGATAATCTGCTAGTGTTTGGTGTGTGTGTGGATTGTGGGGTGGGGGAGAATCTGTTATCGCTTGGTGGGTGTGTGGATTTTGGGGGAAAATCTGCTAGTGCTTGGTGTGTGTGTGTGGATTGTGGGGGGGGGGAGAATCTGTTATCGCTTGGTGGGTTTTGGGGGAGAATCTGCTAGTGCTTGGTGTATGTGTGGATTGTGGGGGGAGGAATCTGCTAGCGATTGGTGGGTATGGATATGGGGGGGGGAGAATCTGCTAGAGATTGGTGGGTGTGGGTGAGTTTAACTTATCTTTTACTTGCTGTGTGGTAGTACTTGCTGTGCAGCAATACTTGCTGTGTTGCGGTACTTGCTTTGTAGCGGTAATTGCTGTTTACTTTGTAACGATATTTGCTGATTAGTGGTATTTGGTGTGTAGCGGTACCTGCTTTGTAACGGTAATTGCTGATTAGTGGTTCCTGCTTTGTAGCGGTAATTGCTGATTAGTGGTTCCTGCTTTGTAGCGGTAATTGCTGATTAGTGGTTCCTGCTTTGTAGCGGTTAATGGCATATTATTTTTGTGCGTTTGTTCTCAAACTCCTGGAGAGTAACATGATGTAGTTCGGAGAACATACTGAATTGCACTACTGTTTACAGCTTAGTTGCGGAATATGCGAAATAGGGTGCAAATCTTCCGACCCATCTTGCCTTCTGGATTACTTTGACCATCTATGAATGGGAGAGCCAACTTCACCACAAAACCTCATTAGTAGCCTGTTACAACATGCGTGGTAGGTAACAGTTTTGCTATTATTTGCATTTATTTCGTCCTCCAGACACACGGGTGAGGTTCCATATTTCATTTTCTGTGACACACAGACGAGGTTCCATGTTTCATGTCTCTCCGACACACAAACGAGATTCCATGTTTCATTCTCTCCGACACACAGACGAGGTTCCATGTTTCATTCTCTCCGACACACAGACGAGGTTCCATGTTTCATTCTCTCCGACACACAGACGAGGTTCCATGTTTCATTCTCTCCGACACACAGACGAGGTTCCATGTTTCATTCTCTCCGACACACAGACGAGGTTCCATGTTTCATTCTCTCCGACACACAGACTAGGTTCCATGTTTCATTCTCTCCGACACACAGACTAGGTTCCATGTTTCATTCTCTCCTAGGTTAGCACAAATATGTTCATATCAGTTCCCAGTCTCCAGAAAACAATGACGTAGAACGGAAATATTTTAAGGAATGCAAACACTGACGGTTTGCGGTGTGGATTAATTTGTAAAAGACTTGATGAACTCAGATCGTGACTTTGTTCAGGAGAGGAATTTGATAAGGGCACGTAAAGAATAATGGAGAATAAATTATCATAACAAAGAAATACACACATACAAATCAACGCACACACAGTGTCCACACTGATTCTCAGTTCCTATAAGATAATTTTTAATCGTCTTTGTTTCTTCTTCAGAGTGTTACTCGTGTAACTCTGAGTACACGTTTACAGTGTTTGAGAGATTTGTGCCTGCTAGTCCAATGCCTTCGTTTATAGTTTCCTACATTTTTTGTCTTCTATCTTCGATCTCTTCTTCTTTTTTGTTCTTGGTTCTTCTTCTGCGTTTTATATTTGATACTCAACACAAAATTGTGTGTATTTTGCACCACGAAGCAGGGACTATCACACCAGATTTCGGCGAGTTTTTAACTGTTATTGGTAGTTGTTGTTAGTTGTTCTTATTAGTTGTTATTGTCGCTTTTAATTGTTAGTGTTGGTGATTGTTGTTCTTGGTAGTTATTTTTGCTAGTTGTTGCTGTTTGTTATTATTTGTTGTTGTTAGTTTGTTATTGTTCCTTGTTTATGTTAGTTGGTGGTGTTTGTTCCTTGTTTATGTTAGTTGGTGGTGTTTGTTTGTTGTTTGTGTTAGCTGTTGGTGTTAGTTGTTGTTGTTGTTAGCTGTTATTGTTCGTTGATATTATTATTTGTTTTTGTTGGTGTTAAGAATAAAAAATAAAATCCTAGCCATAGTAAAAATGTACAAACTTATATAATCAATTCTTTGGATTTCACATAATCTTATCATCAAACAATGTTATCATCAAACAATGTTATCATCAAACAATATTATCATCAAACAATGTTATCATCAAACAATGTTATCATCAAACAATATCAAACTAAAACATGCACCACAAGTCAAACAACAGAACAACTCTGTTCCGACAACCAGTGCCTTCTCGAAAATGCAAGTGCAGAACTGCAATATCACATACACCATAGGACGGAAGAATATGACAGAGTTCAAGACAATAATTCTAAATCCGACTACGCAATTTATGAACTTACAGCAACTTGGAAACACAAATTTATTCCGATGGAAATTAAAAAAGCAAATTATAAATTAAATCTTCATACCAACATTATGTTATCAATGCACACTGTACACATGGACACTAAATAAAAAACAAGAGGGGAGGCTCACTACGAGTGAAATGAGATGTACACCCATGAATATAACTTATATTAACTTTGTGAACATTCATGGAACATAACTTATATTAACTTTGTGAACTCTCATGGAACATAACGTATATTAACTTTGAGTTAGGTTTGTGAGGTAATAACTTCGGAGGCCAGTTTTGGCCCACGTGCCACAAGCTGTACACAACTGGTTTACGCACACACGACCGTGTTTGTCGTGAAACAAGAGATCACATTCTTAATATGAGATTGATCATAGAAAAGTGTAGGGAATTTTCAACTGACCTGCACATGTGTTTCATAGATTACTCAAAAGCGTTCGACTGCGTCCAACACCAGCAACTATGGGAGATAATGAACAGCATGGGTTTCCCAAGACATCTGATTCATCTAATAGAGGAACTTTACCAAGATCAAAAGGCTGCAGTGAAGTTAGAGGACGATCTCTCAGAGTGGTTTGAGGTACAGAGTGGAGTAAGGCAAGGGTGCACACTCTCCCCATACCTGTTCAACATCTACGCTGAAAGTATAATGAGGAACGTGAGAGAAGACATACACAACACTGACTACCACGCTTTAAACATAGGTGGATTCCTAATCCCGGAACTACGCTACGCAGACGACACAGTATTTCTTTCAAACGATATAAAGGGATTGGAACAACTAATCAAGAACACAAAGAAATATAGCGAAGCACAAAATTTGTATTTAAACACGCAGAAAACAAAAATCATGTCAACAGATATAACAACACAACAACCAAAAATCAGAATAGACAATACCGAGATAGAATGTGTGGATAAATTTGAATACTTAGGAGCAAACATCAACGGTGCAGGAGACTGCATGGCAGAAATAAGGAAGAGATTGGCAATGGCATATTGCAAAATAACACGGCTGAAAAACATATGGAAAAACAACAAAATAGAAACGAAAGTGCTGATGTTACGAACTTTTATTTTTCCGGTTGCAACATACGGCTGGGAAACATGGACTCTAAGTAAAACAGCGGCAAAGAAGATCAACGCCTTCGAGCTGAAATACTACAGAAAGATACTTAGAATATCATGGAAGGATAAAATCAGAAACTCAGATATTATAAACACACTGAATATTCCAGAGTGTTGGTTACTAAACACAATAACAAAAAGAAAACTACGCCTGTTTGGTCATATAAAGAGACATAACTGTTTAGAAAGACACATATTGGAGGGAAGAGTACCTGGGAAGAGGAGAAAGGGCAGACCAAGAAGACGATGGACTGATGACATTAAAGATAATATGAATACATCGCTAGAAAATGCAAGCCACATCGCCCAAGACAGAGAGAGGTTCAGAGAGTTCATTGGGAAGACAACGTTCTGGAAGGAATACGTCACATGACACCCTACACTGGCAGACGTCTCTTAATAACAACATATTGACTGAACATATAATATTCTATTTACGGACGTTGAAAATGGCAGTTTGTAACATCCGTCTACGAAGCCAAACGTGTTTAACATCAAACACCCTCTCCGGTGGGTTAAAAGGAATGATCTCAATAAATGCCACTAAAGTACGTGTCAACATTCAGTTCATTTAACAACACATACCAGTTGTAAGGATATTGTTCCAATATGTTATACCAGAAGTATAAAAAGCTGGATTTCGTCCGGACAATATAGGAAATAATTAAAATTTGGTTAGACAATGATATACCACAAGATGGAGACATGAAAAACTTCAATCAAGTTTCTATAACTACACTTTATATTATATGTTTATATACGCTATGCGGCACAGTGCAAGGTAAGTTTATATAAACTATGCGACACATTGCAAGGTAAATTTATATAAACTATGCGACACATTGCAGGGTAAGTTTATATAAACTATGCGACACTTTGCAAGGTAAGTTTAGAAAAACTATACGACATATACAAGGTAAGTATATTATTTTCTATCTTGCTTATATCATGTTTATATCCTGTTTATATCCTGTTTATATCCTGTTTATACCTTGTAAATCTACACATATACGATCGACACATACAAGATTGACACATACACGATTGAGACATACACAATTGACCAATTCAAGGTTGACACATACACATTTGACCAATACACAATTGACATACAAGATTAACACATACAGGATAGTCACATACAGGATAGTCACATACAGGATAGTCACATACAGGATAGTCACATACAGGATAGTCACATACAGGATAGTCACATACAGGATAGTCACATACAGGATAGTCACATACAGGATAGTCACATATACGACCGACACATAATTCGAAAAACCTGTAATAGTACAAATGAAATGAAAGCTATATTACAAGTTGGAGGCAACAGAGATGTGGTTCTACAGAAGAATGCTGAGAATACCATGGACTGCCAGAAAAACTAATGTAGAGGTGTTGAAAGAGTTAAATGCGAAACGGACCTTAATCAACAATATAAGAAAAAGGCAATCTTCTTTTTTTGGCCACTTCATGAGACAGGCAGGTTTAGAGAACATAATCACAACAGGCAAGATTGAAGGCACCAGAGACAGAGGGCGACAACGTGAGAAAATATTAGACAGTTTGACAACCTGGCACGGCAAAGAAACAACAACGACTTTGATACATAATACTGTGGACAGAGAGCTGTGGAGAGCCATGACCGCCTACGCCACCCGGCATGGCACCTGATGATGATGATTACAAGTTGGAGATATTAATCGTTATGTGTCAATCTTGTATGTGTCAATCTTGTATGTGTTAATCATGTATGTGTCAATCTTGTATGTGTCAATCTTGAATGTGTCAATCTTGTATGTGTCAATCTTATATGTGTCAATCTTGTATGTGTGTATCTTGTATGTATCAATCTTGTATGTGTCAATCTTGTATGTGTCAATCTTGTATGTGTCAATCTTGTATGTGTCAATCTTGTATGTGTTAATCTTGTATGTGTCAATCTTGAATGTGTCAATCTTGTATGTGTCAATCTTGTATGTGTCAATCTTGTATGTGTCAATCTTGTATGTGTCAATCTTGTATGTGTCAATCTTGTATGTGTCAATCTTGTATGTGTCAATCTTGTATGTGTCAACCTTGTATGTGTCAATCTTGTATGTGTCATTCTTGTATGTGTCAATCTTGTATGTGTCAATCTTGTATGTGTCAATCTTGTATGTGTCAATCTTGTATGTGTCAATCTTGTATGTGTCAATCTTGTATGTGTCAAATTTGTATGTGTCAACAATCTTGTATGTGTCAATCTTGTATGTGTCAATCTTGTATGTGTCAATCTTGTATGTGTCAATCTTTTATGTGTCAATCTTGTATGTGTCAATCTTGTATGTGTCAATCTTGTATGTGTCAATCTTGTATGTGTCAATCTTGAATGTGTCAATCTTGTATGTGTCAATCTTGTATGTGTCAATCTTGTATGTGTCAATCTTGTATGTGTCAATCTTGTATGTGTCAATCCTATATGTGTCAATCTTGTATGTGTCAATCTTGTATGTGTCAATCTTGTATGTGTCAATCTTGTATGTGTCAATCTTGTATGTGTCAATCCTATATGTGTCAATCTTGTATGTGTCAATCTTGTATGTGTCAATCCTATATGTGTCAATCTTGTATGTGTGTCAATCTTGTATGTATCAATCTTGTATGTGTCAATCTTGTATGTGTCAATCTTGTATGTGTGTATCTTGTATGTGTCAATCTTGTATGTGTCAATCTTGTATGTGTCAATCTTGTATGTGTCAATCTTGTATATGTCAATCTTGTATGTGTGTATCTTGTATGTGTCAATCTTGTATGTGTGTATCTTGTATGTGTCAATCTTATATGTGTGTATCTTGTATGTGTCAATCTTGTATGTGTGTATCTTGTATGTGTCAATCTTGTATGTGTCAATCTTGTATGTGTCAATCTTGCATGTGTGTATCTTGCATGTGTCAATCTTGTATGTGTGTATCTTGTATGTGTCAATCTTGTATGTGTCAATCTTGTATGTGTCAATCTTGTATGTGTCAATCTTGTATGTGTCAATCTTGTATGTGTCAATCTTGTATGTGTCAATCTTGTATGTGTCAATCTTGTATGTGTCAATCTTGTATGTGTGTATCTTGTATGTGTCAATCTTGTATGTGTCAATCTTGTATGTGTGTATCTTGTATGTGTCAATCTTGTATGTGTCAATCTTGTATGTGTCAATCTTGTATGTGTCAATCTTGTATGTGTCAATCTTTTATGTGTCAATATTGTATGTGTCAATCTTGTATGTGTCAATATTGTATGTGTCAATCTTGTATGTGTCAATATTGTATGTGTGAATCTTGTATGTGTCAATCCTATATGTGTCAATCTTGTATGTGTCAATCTTGTATGTGTCAATCTTGTATGTGTCAATCTTGTATGTGTCAATCTTGTATGTGTCAATCTTGTATGTGTCAATCTTGTATGTGTCAATCTTGTATGTGTCAATCTTGTATGTGTGTATCTTGTATGTGTCAATCTTGTATGTGTCAATCTTGTATGTGTCAATCTTGTATGTGTCAATCTTGTATGTGTCAATCTTGTATGTGTCAATCTTGTATGTGTGTATCTTGTATGTGTCAATCTTGTATGTGTCAATCTTGTATGTGTGTATCTTGTATGTGTCAATCTTGTATGTGTCAATCTTGTATGTGTGTATCTTGTATGTGTCAATCTTGTATGTGTCAATCTTGTATGTGTGTATCTTGTATGTGTCAATCTTGTATGTGTCAATCTTGTATGTGTCAATCTTGTATGTGTGTATCTTGTATGTGTCAATCTTGTATGTGTCAATCTTGTATGTGTCAATCTTGTATGTGTCAGTCTTGAATATGGGAAGTCAACTTCTTATACTACCCGCTAGGTGAGCCGCGTAACGCAGTGGTTAGCGCACTGGCTTCGCATGTGAGTTTTACTGGGTTCATTCCCCAGTTGAGGCGGAAATGTTTTTCAGATCGCAACGGCTCCCAGGTAGACCCAGCCTTAAATGGGTACCGGATTATCCTGGAAGTAAAGACTGCGAGGGAGAGTAGATGGCTACCGCCCTCATTTACAGAGCCTCTGAAATGTGAGATCGCTAACATCTCACACTCCTACGGCATTAATAAATGCTATGGGTTACTTTACTTTTTTTTAAATTTCTGCTAGAATATATTTTAACTCATACTTTAGTGCTGGCAGTTGTGGGGGAAAAACTCAGCGGCGATGGGGGCACCAAATATACGATCATTGCAGCTACAAGTACACTATACATTTATACTTTCCCAACTTCCACCTATAAGTACATTATACATTTAAACTTTCTCAACTCCTAGCTACAAGTACAGTATACATTTAAACTTTCTCAACTCCCAGCTACAAGTACATTATACATTTAAACTTTCTCAACTCCTAGCTACAAGTACATTATACATTTAAACTTTCTCAACTCCCAGCTACAAGTACACTATACATTTATACTTTCCTAACTCACAGCTACAAGTACATTATACATTTATACATTCTCAACACCCAGCTACAAGTACACTATACATTTATACTTTCCTAACTCCCAGCTACAAGTACATTATACATTTAAACTTTCTCAACTCCCAGCTACAAGTACACTATACATTTATACTTTCCTAACTCCCAGCTACAAGTACATTATACATTTAAACTTTCTCAACTCCTAGCTACAAGTACATTATACATTTATACGTTCTCAACTTAACAGCTAAAAGTATATGGTACAGTTATACTTTAACTACTCACATCTGTAAAATCACGTTCATGTTCTATTTTTCAGATCTAACGGCTACAGGAGTATGTACCAAGTTTCCTCGAACCTGTACACCATCGTACATGCCGGACAATACACATTGCTACTACTTCCTGGCCAATAAAGAATCCTATCAAACCGCAAAAGAATCATGCTTGAGTTCAAACACTCGCCTGGTTACCTTTCAGAATATAAACGGTGAGCGCACATATGTTGATATATATATATCTCCAACAGTTTGTATTGACTCCGTGGCGTTGAGATACATATCTTCTACCGTTTGTATCAGACTCTATGGCGCTGAGATAAAGATAACATCTCGGACGCCCAGAGTAAATGGTATTTAGAAGACATGATTACCTATACACCGGAGACAATATTATTTAGAAGAATATGCTTACCTATACACCGACAATATTATTTAGCTAAAAAACTCGAATACAGGCCTAACCAAATTGAATTAAGGACCTCAGCTGAAAGATGTGTATACCACACAAGAAGATGTACTTATAATGATTTTAAATTAATTAAGAGTTACCTGTTCAATATTTCTGACAGTAATGCATCGGGACCATTCATAAAGCAATGGGAACCTAAGTGAGATACGCAAAATAAAATCATGAACAATAGTTCTCAACGTTGGCCATATGGCCCAGTGGGCCCCCGGGGATCTGGAGCGGAGGGGGGGGCACAGAGAAACATTTTAAAGTGGAGAGCTCACATATTGTGTCTCCATACTTCCCTTTGTCTATGAACTCTAGACTCTGAAACAATCGGAGGCTACTGGGATGTAGTGTTTCAGAAGATGATCAAACTTCCATGAGCAGACGTTAAAATGGACATCGAATTGTTGGAGTAAAAATAGACATATAATAGCAAATATTAGAAGCATACAGTCTAGATTCTTAGGGCATGTTATGAAAGAGCTACAATAGAATAATTAATAAAAACAGGAAAGATACATTGAAGAAATGACAGAGGAAGACAACGACATAAGTTGTTGGATGTGTTGTCACTGCGGCACGAAATAAATGAAACATCCAACTAAATTTAGTAACAAAACTATAGACAGTGTAGTGGAGAAACATGGTAACCTATGGCAGTTTACCTATACTGATTTAGTCTACCAAATGTGTGGAGAAACATGGTCGTCCACACCAAACATCATGCACCTTCATTGATTGATTTTACCAAAGTTGTAGAGAAACATGATCGCTTACGTCAGTCTACATAAACCTTGTTTGATTTGAGTCTAACATAGTGTGAACTGTGAACACGCCAGGTATTCTGTTGATTGTTTTTTTGTTTTTCGTTCGCTCCATTGTAACCATCACGGATATCCGTGCGATTTCCGCCGGGAGCGTGATTACGTTGTGCCACCGTTATGCGCCTTGTAGGCCTAGCACATCCGATTTCGGCATGCCTTGACAATTCGGGTGGGCTACCCTTAGCCTGTGACAGCCTCTATATCTGTCTCCAGGCACGCGTAGTGAAGACTCTTCGCCCAGACGATTTTCTAGCTCTCGTCTCACTCGAACGAGGTGTTCCACTGTCTATGAACTTGCCTCGTGTAATTGGACGTGCTGTGCCTGTGCCCATTGGGTACTGAACCGTTTCTCATCCATGAGCCTGGTTCCTTAAGGGGAAGAACTCAACAGAGGAGTTGGACCCTGGCTCTTTCGCCCTCTTAGCCGAGGTGTCATTCACCGACATCGTGTACCCCTTGTCCAAGTTCGAGTCTCACACCACGCGTTTGAGAGCAAGGCGTTCTCGAGCTGAGCGTCCTTGTCCCAGTAGCGCCTGAGCCCATCAGGTACTGAACCCTTTCTCTCTTCAAGTGTATTTCCGGTGTAGGAAAACCTGACAGTAGAGTTGGGCCAGGGCTAAATCGTTGTCCCTTTTGTGCCTGAGCGAATCGAGTACAGAACCCTTTCTCTGTGCAAGTTACTTCCGGTATAGGAAACCTTGACAGTAGAGTTGGGCCAGGACTGCCATCGTTGTCCCTTTCTTGCCTACACCCATCGGGTACAGAACCCTTTCTCTTTGCAAGCATATTTCCGGTTTAGGAAGGCTCGACATTAGAGTTGGGTTAGGTCTTTTGCTTTACCAAACGCCGATGGATGGGTCTGGGTCTCTGCCTGTTAGGAACTCTGGTAACTAGAAGCCCGTCTCGAGCTGACGGAGCTTGTAGTTCCCTTTCCTAGGGACTTTTCACTTTCTATTTGCAGTTCGCGCTGCCCTCTAGCGCTGTTCTGCCCTTTCATTGTTTCATTGTACTCTGTGTGAAACATATTTGTCTCTCGCCATGCATTTACCTTTACGTGCATTTTACATTGGCCGCCCCTCCAATGTTCGGACTGGACTGACTAGCTTCACTGTATGTCGACAGTGTTGCTATATGTGGTGATGCTGGTGGTGTCGGAGATATTGTCTGTCTCTTGTGCAGTCAAATCTCTTTCCATCTGCTACCTCCACATTCTCGGACACGATCCCCAAATGATTTGGCCAGAATCAGCACGAGCTGCTGTATTTCTGTTTCCAGGGTGCACCACGTGGAGGTACATTTGGGATCTTGGTTATCTGCTAACCCTGGGTCAGCCTAGAGCAATGCGTTCCCTTTGCACCCCATTCTGTTGATGAATTACAAACCAATCTGTAACAATATAATCATTGAAAGTAAAACCTGTTTCATTTGATATTTGATGTCAGACAGTCCATTATGGTCTCGGGACTTGGTGTAGGGTTTCATTAAAAAACAACAGAAATGACAAGTGTCACAACTTATAAACAGAAGGTGGAAAATGTGAATTATCTATATTCGGGTTCCGGCCATTAAGTAGTGCTTCTCTGACGACCGGACCGTCTTCTGTTTGAGAACCGCTACATTTACCAATACGGCAATTCAAAAACGACGCCATCAATGAGTGCCTGTCTCATGTATGATTATAGTCGTTCCATAGTTTCTGTTTGTTTCGTGTCACATGTATGTAGTCATTTTTGTATATTCCTTGTCCGTTGTCGTTTCACCTCTTCCGGTCTTGATTCTTGAGTAGAAACTGGCCTCACAGCACGTTGGGAAATCCCATAAGTGCTCCGCTCTCTGTTCCAGCAGCCATCCGACTCGATGGTGCTTTAAACCGCCAAAACAGACGTCGACATCAGGGCACAACTCTGGCCCTTGCGACAGGTTTCTTTGTTGTTCCGCCCACCCATGCCGTGCCCGTAACTAGTTCAAGCATAACGTCGGCCTGTCGGAACAACATGGTAACTGTTATCGAAGGTTACGACTACGGGTCAATCTTCCGATCAATCTATATTACATATGCCAATGTGAACGTCCATATATTTATTGTTCGTTTTCAGTTGCATGTTTTAATTTTGTTTTAATGTTTGTCTTGATAAAGTTATTTTGGTCGAAACGTCGATTTGTGTGTGTTATTATGTGTGTCTTTAGTAATTAGCAAAACTTCATTACCCTATTCCCTGATTTACTTGAAGTAATTGGCTCACTTTTCTGCCATCTAAGTGTGTATAATCTCTGTTTGCTGGTCAATTGTTGGCCTCTTAATTTCTTCTGACTTTTCTAGAGAGACTGAATATTTTCTTTCTTCTTTGATCTGTACCTTTTTTACCATTATTAAGACATTCTCACACACGCGCACGCACACAAGCATACATACACACACAGACTCACACACATGCACTCATATGTACGCACTTCCACACACACACACACACACACACACACACACACACACACACACACACACACACACACACACACACACACACACACACACACACACACACACACACACACACACACACACACACACACACACACAGACAGACACGCACGCTCCTCCACAGACGCAGACAAGACAGATAGATACACATACACACGTACGCCCTTCTACAGACACAGACAGACACACAAACACACAGGTACGCACTCACACAGACACACACACATACACACATTATGGCAACAATGTAATATTTGTTCACGTAGTAAGAAAAGGCTAAGGAGGTTTCGCATTTTACGACTTGTCTCAATTTATGACAGATCACATTTTATGACAGATCACATTTTATGACAGATCACATTTTATGACAGATCACATTTTATGACAGATCACATTTTATGACAGATAACGTTTTATGAAATGTCGCATTTTATGACAGATCACATTTTATGACATGCCATATTTTATGACAGGTCGCATTATACGACATTTTGCATTTTACAACATGTCACATTTTATGATAGATCACATTTTATGACAGATCACATTTTATGACGGATCACATTTTATGACAGATCACATTTTATGACAGGTCACATTTTATGACAGATCACATTTTATGACAGATCACATTTTATGACAGATCACATTTTATGACAGATCACATTTTATGGCGGATCACATTTTATGACAGATCACATTTTATGACATATCACATTTTATGACATCACATTTTATGACAGATCACATTTTATGACAGATCACATTTTATGACATCACATTTTATGACAGATCACATTTTATGACAGATCACATTTCATGACAGGTCGCATTTTATGACATGTCACATTTTACGACTTGTTGCATTTTACGACATTTCGCATTTTACATGTTGCATTTTACGACATTTCGCATTTTACATGTTGCATTTTACGACATGTCACATTGTATGACATGTTGCATTTTACGGCATGTCACATTTTACGACGACATGTTGCATGTTATGACAGGTCGCATTTTATGACATGTCACATTTTACGACATGTCACATTTTATGAGAGGTACTGTGTCGTAATTATATGTTATCCTTTCGTTCCTTGCAGCACACTTTCGCAAAGAAAGCCAAAACGTCTTGTTTCTTTGAACTGTTAGTCATTGTCAGATTGAACATTGAAGAAGAAGAAGACAAAAGAGTTCAGTTCTGTCTGATAGTTATACCTTCTTGCTGTAAAACATACTTGTATAAAGTTGAATTAAGCAATTTTGTAACCAAATAGGTACAAAATATTTTCCACAACTTAATTACACCAATCATCTAACTATCTCATTACGACATACTTTTATAACGTGCCTCGTTTTTTATCAATTTTCTGTACAGAATCGAACTTTGTGAGATCAATCGATAGTCTGAGCCAAAATAACATAGCGATTTGGACAGGTATGGTCAAGAATTCAATAACATGTCACGAGGTAAAGTCATCCTATTACTGTAAAAGAATGGTGATTTATTTAGTTATCATATTACTGTCAGAGACTGTTGATTTATTGAACATTTGTTGGCACACACTAGTAATATTTGTTATTACTGTATGGCAACCAGGATATGGTTGATCGATTGTGTGGTAACCTGGATATGGTTGATCGATTGTGTGGTAACCAGGACATGGTTGATCGACCGTGAGGTAACCAGGACATGGATGATTGAACGTGAGGTGACCAGGACATGGTTGATCGATTGTGCGGTAACCAGGACATGGATGAGCGATTGTGTGGTAACCAGGAAATGGTTGATCGATTGTGTGGTAACCAGAACATGGATAAGAGATCGTGTGGTAACCAGGACATGGATGATCGATTGTGTGGTAACCAGGACATGGATGATCGATTGTGAGGTAACCAGGACATGGTTGATCGACCGTGAGGTAACCAGGACATGGTTGATCGATTGTGCGGTAACCAGGACATGGATGATCGATTGTGTGGTAACCAGGACATGGTTGCTCGATTGTGTGGCGACCAGTACATGGATGATCGATTGTGTGGTAACCAGGACATGATTGCTCGATTATGTGGCGACCAGTACATGGATGATCGATTGTGTGGTAACCAGGACATGGTTGCTCGATTGTGTGGTACCCAGAACATGGATAAGATATCGTGTGGTAACCAGGACATGGCTGCTCGATTGTGTGGCGACCAGTACATGGATGATCGATTGTGTGGTAACCAGGACATGGTTGCTCGATTGTGTGGTAACCAGGACATGGTTGCTCGATTGTGTGGTAACCAGGACATGGATAAGAGATCGTGTGGTAGCCAGGACATGGTTGCTCGATTGTGTGGCGACCAGTACATGGTTGATCGACCGTGAGGTAACCAGAATATGGATGATCGATTGTGTGGTAACCAGGACATGGTTGATCGATTGTGTGGTAACCAGGACATGGATGATCGATTGTGAGGTAACCAGGACATGGTTGATCGATCGTGTGGTAACCAGGACATGGTTGATCGATTGTGTGGTAACCAGGACATGGATGATCGATTGTGAGGTAACCAGGACATGGTTGATCGACCTTCAGGTAACCAGGACATGGTTGATCGACCTTGTGGTAACCAGAACATGGATGATCGACCGTGAGGTAACCAGGACATGGTTGATCGATTGTGTGGTAACCAGGACATGGATGATCGATTGTGAGGTAACCAGGACATGGTTGATCGACCTTCAGGTAACCAGGACATGGTTGATCGACCTTGTGGTAACCAGAACATGGATGATCGACCGTGAGGTAACCAGGACATGGATGAGCGATTGTGTGGTAACCAGGACATGGTTGATCGATTGTGTGGTAACCAGGACCTACAGTTCTATTGCATCGTGCAAAAAACAGGATCACTGTTGTCATTCCAGGTATATCATCAACATTGGTGCCATTTCCGCAAAGAAGGTTGGCTGCAACAGACCAACATCCCCTGTCTCTTGTATTGGTGGTGCACTCTGCTGGACTGTAACCTCTTGCTCGCTTCCTTTGACTTTACTCCAAGCAGTGCCGGATTTACCTATAAGCTAAACAAGCTATAGTTTAGGGCTCCCACATTTTTTTGAATTTCACTATCTATATATTCTTAATCGTTAAAGGGCCCCATATCTCAAATAGCTTAGGGCCCCATATCTCAAATAGCTTAGGGCCCCATATCTCAAATAGCTTAGGGCGCCATATCTCGAACAGCTTAGGGCCCTATCAAGTCTAAATCCAGCCCTGCTCTCAAATAATGTCTTCAACAAGATGTCATGTATTCAACAAGATGTCATGTCTTCAACAAGATGTCATGTATTCAACAAGATGTCATGTCTTTTAATGTGTCCATAATGTATTTGCTTGATCTTTATTTTGTTTAATAATTCTTTCTTCATGCGAAATCTTGTTAGAACCTCTTTGTTAGAACCTCTTTGTTAAAACCTCTTTGTTAGAACCTCTTTGTTTTCTTTTCTTTCCATGATGTTCTCCATATTATTCTATATAACCACATCTTCTTCTTCTTCTTCTTCTTCTTCTTCTTCAGCGTTCATTCTCAAACTCCCACTGGATCTCTCCTGTAGCAGTACTACTAGATCTCCAGCAGGATGCAGTCCAGAGATTGGAAATACGTTGTGTCGCAGTTTTAATTGCGCCAATGGCCCGACACATCCGTCTTCGGCGGATATACCCACATCTCAAAGGCAGAACTCTGTTCCGACAACCAGTGCCTTCTCGAAAATGCAAGTGCAGAACTGCAATATCACATAAACCATAGGACGGAAGAATATGACAGAGTTCAAGACAATAATTCTAAATCCGACTACGCAATTTATGAACTTACAGCTATCATCTAATTTGAGCTATCTTCTAATTGTTTATGTATGCCATAGGATGCGATTAAAGAATGTTGCAGGATAGACTGGCAAACCGTCACATGTGAGAAAATCATCATTGTCGCGACATGTCTTATCTCATTACTTGTGTCTTCTATCATAGAATCCCTATCATTGATAAAGAGATGCAGTCCAGCGGATATTGCACCTGTGTCCTTTTGTGGCAGACAACTAGATGGCAGGAAATGCTGGGTGCAACGTCACTGCGGATGGCTTAACAAATTTGACAGAGAAATGATGCACTAATTGGCCTGCATGTGTATACTGTGCTCCTGGCAGGATGTGATCATCCCAGGATATTGCTGCATTGCAGTGTCTTCCTTGGGAAATATGCATCCATAAAACTCCCTTTATCACAGCCATACAATTTGAGACAGCGAATCTTATGCGAGATCTGGAGTCTCCTATTACTCATCTTCATCTCAGGAGAGCATGTGTTTCTGCCAGAGGCTATCGACTGCCAATAGTTACCTCCTTACAGCTGAAGGTTACCTCCTCACAGATGAAGGTTTCCTACTCACAGCTGAAGGTTACCTCCTCACAGCTGAAGGGTACCTCCTCACAGCTGAAGATTACCTCCTCACTGCTGGAGGTTACCTCCTCACAGCTGAAGGTTACCTCCTCACAGCTGAAGGTTACCTCCTCACAGCTGAAGGTTACCTCATCACAGCTGACGGATACATACTCACAGCTGAAGGTTAACTCCTCACAGCTGGAAGTTACCTCCTCACAGCTGAAGTGTACCTCCTCACAGCTGAAGGTTACCTCCTCACAGCTGAAGGTTAACTCATCACAGCTGAGGTTTACCTCCTCACGGCTGAAGGTTAACTCCTCACTGCTGGAGGTTACCTCCTCACAGCTGAAGGTTACCTCCTCACAGCTGAAGGTTACCTCCTCACAGCTTAAGGTTACCTCATCACAGCTGAAGGTTAACTCCTCATAGCTAAGGTTTACCTCCTCACAGCTGAAAGTTAACTCCTCACAGCTGAAGTTTACCTCCTCACAGCTGAAGGTTAACTCCTCACAGCTGAAGGTTACCGTCTCACAGCTGAAGTTTACCTCCTCACAGCTGAAGGATACACACTCAGAGCTGAAGGTTACCTCCTCACAGCTGAAGGTTACCTCCTCACAGCTGAAGGTTACCTCCTCACAGCTGAAGGTTACCTCCTCACAGCTGAAGGTTACCTCCTCATAGCTGAAGAGAATTCTTAATACCCATTATCATCTGACAGAATTTGGATTTAGTTCTTCACTGCGCTGTTTACATTTCTAACTAGCTGATGGCTCGTAGTAAAACGGAGATTTTTCTGAAAATAAACAATAGATGTGGTAAATGACACCCCCTAGGGAAAAATGACACCAATGCAAAAATGTAGACTTAAACACCGTAATAACACTATTGAAAACGGTTATTATGATAACGCTGTGTTACAAATGCCAAACGTGGGCAAGAGAAAAGTAAACTTGTGACAGCTGAAATGACATGTTTGTGCAGAGTTCTATGGTTATCACTAAGAAACAGAATGAGGATATTAGACAAAAAACAAACACCACCAAAATCTTGGACTACATTAAGAGACAACAGATTAAATAGTTAGCACACATTAGCAGACTACAATCAGAACAAGTAGCACAGCAAGCTATGCTACACAGATACAGTGTAGGCAGACCTATAGACTAGCCACGAAAACGTTGGACCACCGAGATGATCATCAATACAAGGTAACTGCGTGAAACGTAACAACAATTAGACTTACATAAAACACAGGTTTATATATCGCTTCAATGAGACACGGCAGAATATAACTAAAACTAATAGGTAATGATGCGCACACAAGAAATCATAAAAATTGCAATACACAAACCACACTCAACGTTTCAACCAAAAGCTCTTTATCAAGACACAAACAAAACATCAAAAGAGGACGAATGGAAAAATTATCACAACATCCAACGGAAATATGGAAATGAGATGCAGGAAGGCCATAAAGTACATAAAACACGTAAATATATGTGGAAACGAAACAAACAAAAAGATGAGTAAATGACGGAACAAAAAGAATAAAGACAAAGACCAGACCAACCCAGAACTAGACATAAGAGTGGTCGGAATTGAGTCCAAAAGGCTTTTGTGTACCCAATTCAAAAATGAAACATACCTAGAGCATACCTAGATCTATCATCTGTGGTGCAAGATCTGATGGCGGTGACCTGAATATCAAAAGCACCATGATGACCATCGCCGTTGAAGTGTGTGGCCACAGGAGTGGGTGTTCTGTGCTTGATGGCATGCAGATGGTTACAAAAGCGATCGCTCAATCTTAGGCCGGTTTCCCCGATGAACTGTTTGCCACAGCGTTTACATATGATCACGTAAATGACATTACGGGAATCACATGTAAGGGCCTCATCGATGGAGAAAGTGGCATTGGGAAATGAAATGGAGCGCATCTGAACAACGTAAGGACATGTATAGCAACGGACACTTGAGCAACGAACAGTGTCAAAATGGTCAGGAACAGAAGACGTAAGGTGGCTATGAACCAAGATGTCCTTCAGATTTCTATCACGCCTATAAGCCACAAGAGGTAAGTCACGGAAAGCGTCACAGGTGTCAGGATCAGACTGGAGAAGAGAATCATGTTTATGAATGATGCGTCGAACAGAAGAGTTATGGGGATGAAAGGTAAGAACACGTTTAACCCTTTCAGAGGAGGAGGAAGAACCCTGAGAGTTAGTCAAGGTATCGAGGCGAGACAAATGACGCACACGGAGATAAGCGGATGAAAGAATGCTGTCAGGGAACGATCGTCTACGGAAAAACGCAATCATCTCAGAGGACTTGTCGAGAAAATCGTCGTAATCTCTACATAGGCGGTGCAGGCGAAGAAGCTGGGAGTACGGTAGAGAGTTGCGACAAACAGGAGGATGAGGTGCATCAGGACCACCGAGATAAAAGAGACAACAGATTTCACAATATACTCAGCATATGCAAGGGCCATCTCCAGAAAACGTTTCTACCCCTAACACTGAAAAGCAACAAAGGGTTTAGTGAATAGATAGATAGACTAGCTGACGTCACGGAATTCCGTGTAACACCAATCAAATCGATTGATTTCGTGACGTCACATCTCCTGACACAGGCGACCATTATAGAGAATTCTTAAAAACTTAAAATAAGTGATATGTTCCTCTTTCGCAAGGGAAGATGAGCATGGCATGAAAATCATTAAATGCTATGGGGGAAAAAATAATAATAATAAAAATTGGTAATTAACTAATTTGGTTTGTGAGTTCGTAGATGCCCGATGTTTCCGATTCGTGCACGGAAAGTTCTAATGCACTGCATGCAGGAGTGCTGAAGGTTCAGGGTAGGAGAATTTTTGGATTTGTCCTTCCGCTTCTTGCGCTTGTGGATTGCCTGCAGTGTTCTTTCTTTTTCAAGTTTCGTGATGCCAGCAGTGATCTGGGTGTGCCAGGTTGAGCGATCAAGTGATGTAGTCTGCCTGGAGCTAGGATCGATGTTGCAGTGCTTGAGAGAGCTTTTTAAGTGATCATTGAAGAGCCTTTTCTGCCCTCCACTTGAACATTTACCTTCGCACAGCTCTCCATAGAATAATCTCTTTGGAAGGCGCTTGTCTGGCATACGGACGATGTGGCCAGTCCATCGGAGTTGGGACCTAGTCAACATTGCATGGATGCTTTGCACACGGGACTTCTGAAGAATTTCCGTATCTGGTACACGATACTGCCAACGTACTCCCATGAAGTTTCGTAGGTACCGAATATGAAAAGAGTTAAGTTGTCGTGCGTGTCTCGCATAGACAGTCCAGGATGACGCAGCATAAAGTAGTGTTGGTAGAACCACTGCGCGGTACACGTCCAACTTAGTTGTCAGACTGAGACCACGCCTGATTCGGACTTTTGCACGAAGGTTCCCGAATGCTGCACTGGCACGAGCAATACGCAGGGCAACATCCTCATCAATTGTTGCAGTTTGTGATAGTGTGCTGCCGAGATATACAAACTTATTGGCAGTATTAAGTTTTTGTCCCTTTACTGTGATCACTGGTTCTTAAAATAAATACGTTAAATATCACAACTGCCGTTAATGCTAATGTAACCCTAATTGAAAATACTTAGTCTAACACTAATTCTAACCCAAGCCCTAACTCTGTCATCTGCTACTAGCTACTGCGCATGCTCAATCACTACTGCTCATAGGAGGCAAAGGTTAGGAAATACTTCTCAGCGGAATAAAACTAGAACAAAGTTCACATGTAGACCCAAAACCAAGTTAAGCCCATCATCAACATCATCTTCGCCATCATCATCATCATCATCATCATATAGGATGATCAGCGAGTTAAGCACATGACTATCTTAGAGAAGATTTAGGGTCAAACCCAGGACCAATTTTCTGTAATTATATCTTTTGTCATGTGACGTATTCTTTCCAGAATGTTGTCTTCCCAATAAATTCTCTGAACCGCTCTTTGTCTTGGGCGATGCGGTTTGCATTTTCCAACGGTGTATTCATGTTATCTTTAATGTCGTCAGTTCATCGTCTTCTTTGGTCTGCTCTTTCTCCTCTTTCCAGGTACTCTGCTTTCAATTATTTGTCTTTCTAAACAGTTGTGTCTCTTTTTATGATCAAACTGGTGAAGTTTTCTTATTGCTTCTGTGTTTAGTAACCAACACTCTGGAATCTTCTATGTGTTTATAATATCTGAATTTCTCTTTTTTCCTTTCATGATATTCTAAGTATCTTTCTGTAGCATTTCATTTTTCAAAGGCGTTGATCTTCTTCGCCGCGCTTTTACTAAGGGTCCATGTTTCACAGCCGTATGTTGCAACAGGAAATACAAAAGTTCGTAACATTAGCAATTTTGTTTTTAATTTGTTGTTTTTCCTTATGTTAATTATCTCTAAAGACATAAATGACAGACCCCATTGCTAATGTTCTCCTCCAGGTCACTGCATCATATGGTCAGTGTGCTTATATATACAATGTTAGTACCCTCACTAATTCGTATATAGACTAATATTTGTTTTCAGTTATATCTCTTTCTATATGAACAACTCAGCAACAATGCTCAAGCATCGTGGCACCGGCGTGTATGGGCATAGACATCTACAAGACACATAAGGGTCATGCTATGACGTCATATAAACAGTCGGCTATCAACAAGCATTGTCGCAATTATCATCCGTGAAAAATTTTCGATATTTTAGAAAAACAATGTTTGTCTCGTATTAGCCAAGTCCTTCATTTATGATATTCCTGATTGCTGATCTCACTCAATGTAATTTATCTTGGCTTAACCGACTTTTCCGTGCTTTTCATTGTCTGGCTATACAGAATATACGCATAGAAATGAATAATCAATAGGAGCAATATATGTAGGTGACGATGTTTGAGATCAGCACTGGGGACATATTCTGTATAAGGACTTGGTTAACAAAGGCTCATACATTATCTAACTAAACTATTGAATGGCGGGTAATCACTGCAACACTTGTTGACAGCTGACTGTTTATATGACGTCACATCATGTCCCTTGATGAACATAATGTCTGTACCCGTACTTGCTGGTGCCACGATGCTCGTGCACTGTTGTTGAGATTTTCATGCGTAAATGAGCCTTTATACACTGCTACAAACACAATCTCCATGAACACCCTAACAGGAATTATACAGTTCTGAAATGTAATATATACAGTTCTAACATGTAAATTATACAGTTCTTACATGTAATATATACAGTTCTGACGTAAATAATGCAGATCTGACATGTAAAATATACAGTTGTGATATAAAATATACAGATCTGACATGTAAAATATCTTTTTTCTAAATCTGTCACTTACTCTCATTACGAGAACCCAGTGGGTCTGGGAGGACATGGATGGTCTGCACCCAGATGAAGTATTTATTCCTACTATAAGAATGGTACCACCCTCGTCCGTGTCTCCAGACACCGCCGTTCTTGAACCAAATAAAGTATGGAAACCAGCTTCAAGTTTATTGGAACAAAAATTTTCGTAAGTTCTATTCTAAACAAATGTAATAAGCATAAACATTTCTACATCAATATATTTAAGCATTATACTATTTATGTATACAGACGAGACTGCAGAAAAACCTAATCCTATAAGAGAAATGTTCATTAGGTTTGACAAAAACTATAATCACACAGGAAAACACAGGAAATATTTACTTATACAGGTATTCTTAACGTCAGCCACATATTTCTGTTGAGGATTATATTGAAAATTTGTGGTGACGGACCCTTCCAGGTGGTCCACAGACAAATATGTTTGGACAATATTAAGCAGATATATAATAATATAAATTAATCAAGACTAGACTTAAAGGATCTCAGTTACGAAATCCAGATTGAATGCAATAATATCAGATACGATGTTCAGATTTAATACAATGACCTCAGCTGCTATGTCCATATTGACCATTATATGAATAAGCAGAAAAAGTACAGTTGAAAAGAACAATTTATATAAATATATAGTAATATCTATACTTTTGTACGGATGTTGGACAACTGCAAACTGTACGGATGTGGGAGTTGGACAACTGCAAACTGTACGGATGTGGGAGTTGGACAACTGCAAACTGTACGGATGTGGGAGTTGGACAACTGCAAACTGTACGGATGTGGGAGTTGGACAACTGCAAACTGTACGGTTGATAAATGTTAAACAATATACGTGATCTTGGCGGTTCACAAGAACATCTCATGCAAATGTTAAAATTTCGTAAACTTGTGCGATTTCGGCCGGTGATGAGGCATGATTTCCTTTCTAAGCCTGATCATGGGAGATTAGTTGAGGGTGGAAGATGAAGAGAAGGACAAAGAAAAGTATAGATTGATAATATCATAGACTGGGCAGGAATAAGTTTCTCCACACTCGAATAACTAATTGAAACCAGAAAATTTGGTTGAATTTTTGTGCTGGTATTTCTAAAATGATACCAATACGACTCGGAGGGTTTATGTGTGTTACCATGACGACTCGGAGGGTTTATGTGTGTCACAATGACGACTCGAAGTGTTTATGTGTGTTACCATGACGATGGTAATAGTGAGCCGTGAAAATATTGAAATGATTTGGAAAAAAATTCCCGTGAAAGACACGCAATAAAATGTCTACAGAAAGAGAAGAGGATCACAGAAGAGAAACTGAGGAGAATTACAGAACTAAAATCCAGTTATCATGAACATAAGAAATATCATCATAATCAAAAACCGTCTCCGTAACGAAGATTGGCTGCTACAGACCTCCAACATCTCCTGTCTCTTGTTTTGGTGGTGCACTCTGCTATTCTGTAACAAGAATATATTAAAATATAAACACTATATATGAAATTACCATTTCATTTCATATTACACAACAAAAATAGATGTGTTTTGTTCTGAAGATGTAACAATGTTAGTAACATAGTGACACGCTCTGTGTATATCTTTATGAATAAATTATACAACATGGTGAATGGTTAAACAAAGCTTGTTTCATATTCTACAAGAAATACAATCCGATAGTGTTCATGTATACAGCAGTTTTTGTCAACTTTTATTACATAGGGTCCACACTTAAATCCAACATTTCCCTAGAAAATAAAATAAACGCACTTATACGGACATCGGCTATCATTTTTGCGGACTGTCAAAACGAGCTTGGAAAAACCACAAGATAAAATTGAAAACAAAGATACAGATTTATCAAACATGCGTGCTGAGTACACTATACTACGGATCTGAAACATGGACTACCTACACAAAACATGAGAGGAGGCTTAAGTTCTGTCATCTAAGATGTCTCCGTAGAATCTTAATAAATGACACTACACAATCACCAACATGGAAGTGTTGCGCCGCACTTAGCTACCATCTTCCATGGAAACACTTGATAGAAATAGAGTGCATTGGCTGGGTAACATCCCCAAGCTGCCGCATCCCATAACAAAAACTATTCGAATGGAAAACTAGCTGAAGGCCAGCAAACTCATGGTAGAGCAATGCTGAGGTATAAAGACATCTGTAAATCCTTAATGAAAGGCTTGTTCAAAGTGCCTACAATCTGGGAAAACACGGCCGAAATTTGGTATGCCTGGAAGCAAATATAAGTAGGAAGCCAGAGGACAATTTTTAAAATTCTTGAGACTAACGGAAATTGAACCAGTCCGTTCAACGGCACCAAATCGCCTAGCAACTATTGAACACGCGTTTTTCCGTACTTGACTAACCGCATCTCCAAAAAAAAGATGCGATTTCATCAAGCCTTTCAAATCGTGCACACAAAGTCACCAGAACGGACCGATCGAGACAAGGACTATTGCAACAACAACAAACATACCGTACAGGTATTGAAATATCCTTTTTTTGGAGATGCGGTTGGTCAAGTACGGAAAAACGCGTGTTCAATAGTTGCTAGGCGATTTGGTGCCGTTGAACGGACTGGTTCAATTCCCGTTAGTCTCAAGAATTTTTATGTCTGGAAGCATAGCTTGCGTGCGGTAGCAATATTCTTCAGAAATAATATGTTTAATGATATGGAAGAAAAAAAGAAAGACGCAAACAAAAAATATTCTCTTGCTGTGACATGCTCGCTTGAAAAGTTCCAATTCCAGAACAAATATTCTAAAGAATGCTTCTTATTTTGTGTATATTTTTGTTAATACCATACAAGAAACCATACAAGAAACCATACAAGAAACCATACAAGAAACCATACAAGAAACCATACAAGAAACCATACAAGAAACCATACAAGAAACCATACAAGAAACCATACATAGAGCGGTTTATGTTATGTTTCTGTGAATCTCCCAGAATTTGGTTCGCACAGATGCTCCTGTGGGTCAGAAAATCGATATATGAACAGTTAAACTGGCACTGTGCTGTAGCATATGTTCTGATATTTGTATTGTTGCCCCACAGATGCAACCCGCAGAGTCGCTGACCATGATTCGGCGTAGTTTTACTATAGCTTTGGCAACGAAAGGAAAACAATCTCGATTGTGCTGGGATGCTGACCGTAGTTTTACTATAGCTTTGGCAACGAAAGGAAAACAATCTCGATTGTGCTGGGATGCTGACCGTAGTTTTACTATAGCTTTGGCAACGAAAGGAAAACAATCGCCATTGTGCTGGGATGCTGACGTCAACAAAGCCTAATAATCTTCTTCACTGCTTCACATATTCTTGTGTTTGTCAGCGTTCATTCTCAAACTCCCACAGGCTCTCTATTTGCAGCAGGACAGTGGACCTACTATAATTCCACAAGACTGTATCCTGATTTTATTTTCGCTAATAGCCTGACACACCCGAATTCGGCAAAACATATTTTGTAAAATTTTTAAAAAAAAAAATACAATAGACCAGCCGAAGACGGATATGTCGGACCATTGGTGCAAATAAAACGGTGACACAACGCATTTCTATTCTCTGGAATGCATCCTGCTAGAAATCTAGAATGAATCATGGTCTTGTTACAGGAGAAATCAGCAGGAGTTTGAGAATGTACGCTGAAGAAGAAGAAGAAGAAGAAGAAGAAGAAATACAATAGCATCAGACATAAGTGTCTTATTACAAAACCGTATATCAACAACGTGTCATCCAGAAAGACTTTATCAGGGATTAAGAAGTTACTACACATAATACAATATAGTGTACGTTTGATTTCAATATATTTCTACTTGATTTATTGTTAGTCAAATTACAAAATTACATTTAATTTCAGATATTTGTGCGAGGATGATCACCCTTCTGAAGTCTACGCTCCTAACGTTTGTCGTGCATCAACCGTGTTCGGACTTAGCAATCCCTTCAACGTCAAAGCCATATTTGACTACAAAACTCTGAAATGCTATTATTTTATATCGTCACCGCGTACTTGGGAAGCAGCGCACGACATGTGTTCACTAGCGGGGATGAATTTGGCTTTCTTGGAAACTGTAGCGGAAACAATATGGCTGTCTAAGGAGTTAACATCAAGGTAAACATTGTAGCATTTCTTATTGGTACATTTTATTGTAGGTGTGTCGTATAGTGCCGTGTAAAAGCGTATTTGTTTAGTATTGTCCGACGTTAAAATAATGTATCTCAGCAAATACATAACGCTTATATTTGAACATTTTTGGTGTGAAATTGAAATGGTGTTGACCAGTGTTTCCAATCGTGGGACCCAAGCCCCAGAGGGGGGCAATTTGGTTGTTCAGGTCTGCAATATGAACAAGTTGTTAGTAGGCTTCATTTAGGGAATATTTCGATTTTTGAACATAAAAAATATGGATAAGAGGGGGGGGGGGCCTCAGAATTTTATAAAAGACATAAGTGGGGCATGGTACAGAAAAGGTTTGGAAACACTGGTATAGACCTTCTGAATTACGTTTTTCGTAAAATTGCAGTAATTGGTTTCAAATTTTGTTTATTTGTGATACAAACGTCTGCTTGTCAACACACATATTTGTAAAGATGTTTACGGTCAATTAAGAGACCTGATTCACACATGATTGGTTTATCATACAACTGGCATTATTTAAGCTTGAAATTGTACACTATTTTATACTTCTCAGTACAAGAGAGACGGTGTTTAATTACGGCTGTATCTGGTGTAACGCTCAGATTCTCTGCCAGCAGTGTTTCTACAAGTGTTGTGTAGTTTAGTTGGATATATGAGTCTGCGAACAACTTTTATGACATTAGAGCAGATCACAAAAACGATTTTTTATAGTTATTCTGCAGTTAAGCTACTCGAGGAAAACTATTGCATTCATTTTCAAACCAAGAAAAGAGGACTTTTAATGCCTTGGGAATGAGTAAACGATCACAGTTGGAAAACAAAATCTAAAATTTCTAATTCAATTCGTTTACACAAAAAAAAGGCCAAGAGTCGTGGAGAATTTTAAAAGAGAATTGATCCGAAGAGAAATATGTTTAAATATTAAAAAACATTGTTGAATTATGTTTCACAAGAGATTTTAAGGAAATTGAAAGTTGGTTAAGAAAGAGTAATGGCATTGATTTCCGAAATCTGAGCTATGGAGGACTATTATGAGTTTGGGATTCACCCTTAGAAAATATCTTGATAGTAGAAACCTTATATAGTTGTATTAAGAAGAAAATAATTACACGAGGTCAGTTGAATTAAAAGAGATATGGTGTACTTAGATGAAACTTGGATTCATGCGCACCACAGTAATGAACGAGAATGGCAAAAATCTGATGGGACAACACAGAAACAAGTACCAAGCAACAAAGGACATCACAATAATTGCACATGAAAGAAAATCTGGAGTAAACTGTCTACGGCATAACCAGTAGTCAATTGGTGGCGGGGAATGAGCACAGTGAACCATATCTTGGCTACAGTGGCTGGGAGCAGTGCATAGGATGAAACCTACCTTTCTCGAGGTGTGATAGTTATTCTCTGGCACTGTCTCGGGGTGGACCGAAAATCCACGGACTTCCCAGCAATATAATGCCATTTAATGGCAATAGGTCAAAGACCATTAACCCATGGACTGTTGGTAACCGAACACCAACGTGTTGTTCGAACCACACGTCCCTGCACGAAAATAAATGTAACCCCTTTCAGCTTCGTCTTTCTCAAGTTCTCAATCCACTGTTCGTGAACGAGACCCACTTGTACCTTCTTGATCATACTCATAGAGTCACTCAAGATGCAGACCTGCGTTACCTTCTGTGTGCCTACTCACTCAAATGCCCTGATCACCACCATAGTATCCATGGTCAAGTTATTCGTAGTAACAGCAAAGGCTCCTCTCTCCTTCCTGATCACTTTACCTTCGCAATGAGCTGTGACAGCTCAACATTAATAGTGAAAACGTCAATAAAAATTAGATAATATAAATAGTGAAAACTTTATTCGCATCTGCGCTCACACATTACAGGGAAATAACAGAGTGTCTATGGATCGGATTAAAACTTGACCCCATAGTAAACTTGTGGGTGTGGACTTCCTTTACGTCGCAGGACTTGGTGGTTGTACCAAATTGGAACACGCCCCCTTCTCCGGGTTCACAGTACGGGTACCTTATGCCGCAGAGACGAAAATGGGAAGCTACTGCTTCTGGTAAGATTTTCATGTATGAATATTCCTTATCTGATGTAGTCTATTTTTGAAAATTCGAAAATGATCTAGTTTGGAAATAGATTTGAGAGTGACCGAACACATGCATATGCATGGACTGTGTGCTGAGAAGTGGCCAACATTGGTACCAGGAAATCAAGTCTGCAAGAGTTCATGCAACATACACAAGATGTGTACATACACAAGATGTGTACATACATCTATAGCTCATATCTTACCAGCAGACTTCTCAAAGAATTGCTTACAACTGAGTTGAGGTATTCTCGTGTCAATAAAGATGGATGAAAGTATTTTTCCTGATTATCGAGCAGAAAATGCTCGACGAAAGCACCACAAAAAATGCATATGGAATTGTTGTACTTATTGGCCTGAATACACTTAAATAGCCGTGAGTACTTTTAATACAGTTGGGGAAAAAATATACCACCCAAAAGAACCACAAAAATAGAAGAACAGAGACTACTTGTAGGTGACTTGCAAGCAGAATTTTCTGTCAAGATATATAATCATTTCGAAGATTTATAAATAACAATAAATAAATAACAATAAATAAATAATAATAAATAAATAACAATAAATAAATAACAATAAATAAATAACAATATTTCTATCATATTTTATCATGATATTCAAAAAAAAAAAAAAAAGAAATTCAACTTGGGCAAGTAATGACACCTGAAAAAAAGTAAAAACAGCGAAGTTAAATTTCATTGCAGGAAAAACTAGTGTAGACGAATCGTATAAGAAGACATGCAAGTTATAAAATGTAGATGTGAAATCAAGCTCTTAGAGACAAACGACATGATATTTTTTCGATGAATTACCCGCAGCAGCTGAACATACAGCAGCAAATAAGGACACAGTTAGATGCTTCTACCAGATAACAAGACAGTTATGTAATAGACCGTTCATTGAGAATAAGCTTATCAGAGACAACTAAAGTAACTGCGGTAATCAAGATTTATGGGACAATTCAAGAAGCTGTGTTAGAACAAACTAGAGGAAAACGAAATGATTTTACGTATAAATAGGAGTAAAACAAGGCTGCATTATGTTTTCATTGTTTTTTTTTTTAAAACTTGGCTGTAAAGTGAGTTATACAAAACGATTTCGTCGAAAATAAATATTTTCTTCTAAAATTTACAGATGATGAGACTCATAGGTCTCTTGATGTTGTTGTTGATTATGTGCTAATAAGCCCAAGTCATGATACGGCACAAGATATGTTGAAGCAATTTTGTCATCTTTCAGAATACGTTGGCCTTCCAGTCAAGACTAAGATCATGAATTTTGCTAACTGTAATTTTAATAACACAGCAGAGAAACAATCCAGACAGATGTCAACTTTTGTTTTGTTTACTTATGCAGCAAAATGACAGAAGATGGAGATACAACATATGGGAATACGTTGGCATCAAATGTGTCCAAGCTAAAAACAGCTGGAAATAAAACAACAAGAAAATATACCAAACTACTAGTTAGTTAGTCAGTCAGTCAGTCATCTAGTCAGTCAGTCAATTAGTTAGTTAGTTAGTCAGTCAGTCAGTCATCTAGTCAGTCAGTCAATTAGTTAGTTAGTTAGTCAGTCAGTCAGTCATCTAGTCAATCAGTCATCTAGTCAGTCAGTCAGTTAGTTAGTTAGTCAGTGAGTCATCTAGTCAGTCAATCAGTTAGTTAGTCAGTCAGTCAGATAGTTAGTTAGTTAGTTAATCAGTCTGTCAGTCAGTTAGTTAGTTAGTTAGTTAGTTAGTCAGTCAGTCATCTAGTCAGTCAGTCAGTTAGTTAGTTAGTTAGTTAGTCAGTCAGCCATCTAGTCAGTCAGTCAGTCAGTCATCTAGTCAGTCAGTCAGTTAGTTAGTTAGTTAGTTAGTTAGTCAGTCAGTCATCTAGTCAGTCAGTCAGTTAGTTAGTTAGTTAGTTAGTCAGTCAGTCATCTAGTCAGTCAGTCAGTTAGTTAGTTAGTTAGTTAGTCAGTCAGTCATCTAGTCAGTCAGTCAGTTAGTTAGTTAGTTAGTTAGTCAGTCAGTCATCTAGTTAGTCAGTCAGTCAGTTAGTTAGTTAGTTAGTTAGTCAGTCAGTCATCTAGTCAGTCAGTCAGTTAGTTAGTTAGTTAGTTAGTCAGTCAGTCATCTAGTCAGTCAGTCAGTTAGTTAGTCAGTCAGTCAGTCAGTTAGTTAGTTAGTTAGTCTTCGCATCATCATCACTGCAAACTGGACACGTCCATAGTTGTACCGTTCTGTCCCTGAGTATATCCGCCATTACACTTCTGCTGACAGTACCGGTCCTATGCTGGTTGACCATCATTCTTCTGCACCTTCCAAAATGTTCACTTCTAGCAACACCGCATTTCAAACCCTGATCTTTAATCCTGGCCATTGATAAGGAATCATCATCCACATTAGTCTCAATCTCGTGGACCATATGTCTTAATGAGTTCAAAACGTCAGCTCGATCCATTGATGGCATCCATCTGCCTGTGCCACAACCGCGCATGACGCCAGTTGATTTGCTCAACTACGAGTGTTTAACCCCAAAGTGATATCCGTATTAACATATGGCTGCGTATTCAGGAAAATAACAAAAACACCGGAGAAGAAATTACATTCATTAGAAAATAAATGTGTTAGAAAACTCTGAAATATTGGTTGGCAAGAATTCAAGTCAAACAAACAAGTAAGAGAAGACACCAAAACAACAACAATATGTTACTACAACAGTAGGAACACCCCTTTGTGACAACCGAGAACTGGTCTTCTAGTTCAGATAGCACAAAATAGGTACACTAACTTCTTGCCAGACATGAGGCGACAAAGGAAAGTTGGGGAATGGCTGGCATTCTGTGACAAAATCATCATTATCATATCTTGATTTCTTACTTTTGTCTTCTATTAGATCATCCCCATTAATCTGTTAGAGCATTCCCATTAATTTATTAGATCATCCCAATTGATCTATTAGATCATCACCATCAACCTATTAGATCATCCTCATTGATCTATTAGATCATCTCCATTGATCTATTAGATCATTCCAATTGATCTATTAGATAATCCCCATTGATCTATTAGATCGTCTCATTAATCTATTAAATAATCCTCATTGATCTATTAGATCGTCAAAAAGAGAGTATCATGTGAAAAGAAGAGAAATGCTGCAGCCCAACAGCGGAGAGCAGCTAGAAAGTCACGGATAGACCAAAATCCGCCTACAGTGGTAATTCCATGTCCGAACTGCCAAGAACATTTACAGCTCGAATAGGGATCATTAAATATTACGAACTATTAAGTGTGGCCATAATTTTAACTGAATTTTCTAAAGTGGATGTAAAAAAATGGTCATCATCACTTGTGATAGACGAACATACATTAAATCACATCCTCATTGATCTATTAGATCATTCCAATTGATCTATTATATACTCCCTATTGATCTATTAGATCATTCCAATTGATCTATTAGATCATTCCCATTGATCTATTATATACTCCCTATTGGTCTATTAGATCATTCCAATTAATCTATTAGATCATTCCCATTGATCTATTATATACTCCCTATTGATCTGTTAGATCATTCCCATTGATCTAAGTAGATCATTCCCAACGATGACAAAGAAATGCAGACCAAAAGATAGTAAGCCTTTGTTATTTTGTAGCAAACGGCTGGGTGACGGGGAATGGTTGTTGTACCATCCCTGCCGAAGTGTCAACAAATCTGACAGAAGAATAACGAGATGGTTGGCGCAGAAGCTTGTGCTATGCTTCTTGCAGGTCGTGGTAATCTGGGGGGGGGGAGGATACTGGCACATTGGAAAACCTTCCTTCAGGGATTAAAAATTCATTTATAGCCCCCCCCCTCACAACCATGCCTCGAGACCGTATATGAAAGATGTCTCAGTTATCAAACTGAAAAGAATTTGTGCTTTTGTTAGGAAGTCTATTGACTGACAAGAGCTACCTGCCCACAACTAAAGGGATTATTTAATCATCGTCATAGTCACCACAACAGCCGTCATCATTACCATCATCCAACAAAAAAGGCGAAAACAACAGACTTAATTCGAACTTATTATGAAAGATACTTTAATTGCGAGCACCCAGTGGTCCGCAGACCGCATGTTAAGAACCGCTGTTCTACACATTTCCCGCGTGTTAACATCTCCTGATCATATGAATAAATGATAAAATTACATGAAATTATCAATTGATTTTATTAATTTCTATGTCCGGTTACAGATAATCTTTCATTTATGTGTGAGGAAGATATTATCTCTCGGTACCTAAATATCTTGATGTGCGGAATGCAAACTGGGGCCATCTACCTATTATCTACAGATTCCTGTTACTTTCTTATATCTGAAACGCTTACATTTGTGGATGCTGAGGTAAAGTAAGGCTGTTATTGCGAATTGTGCTTGTAATTTGTGAATAATATCTGTGTAACTAGTAACTAGTACGGATATTATATGTTATATGTTTGTTGTTACTGATGATATTTCAATACCTGTACGGGATGTTTGCTGTTGTTGTAATAGTCCTTGTTTGGATTGGTCCGTTCTGGTGATGTTGAGTGCACGGTTTGGATGTCTTGACGAAATTTCATTTTTTTTGGAGATGCGGTTAGTCAAATACGGAAGAACGCGTGTGCAATGGTTGCTAGGCGATGTGGTGCCGTTGAACGGACTGGTTCAATTCCCGTTAGTCTCAAGAATTTTAAAAAATTGTCCTCTGGCTTCCTACTTAAATTCACTTGAATAATACCCGTGGAATTGTTGTGAATTTAACTGTTGTTTCTTTGTTCTCTTCTCTCGTTATTTCGAAATATTCATGTAGGGGATTGTCTATAAAATATGTCAACAATCAAGAGAGTAAGAGAAAAAAGTTTGAAAAAAGTTTGACAGTTGTTGACAAGGGGGAAAATGGGGGGGGGGAGGTTTGACAAAAAATGTAATGCACAAATTGATGATATGGTGACGAAATAAATCTGTCGGATTTCTAATTTCGTTTTTGTCTCTTTCCAATTGTTCAGTGCTCTGCTCTCTTCAAAGATTTACTACCCGAAATTATCTGGCCACTCTAGGCAGGACTGTCAAGGGTTTAGAGTTACTATGGTCATTACATAATTGTAACCTTCGATAACAGTTACCATGTTCTTCCGACAGGCCGACGTTGTGTTTGAACTAGTTACGGGCATGGCGCGGGTGGGCGGAACAACACAGAAACCTGTCGCAAGGGTCAGAGTTGTGCCCTGATGTCGACGTCTGTTTAGGCGGCATTAGACTCGAAACACCATCGAGTCGGATGGCTGCTGAAACAGAAGGCAGAGCACTTATGGGAATATCCCACGTGCTGTGAGGCCAGTTTCTAATCAAGAGTCAATAAGAATCAAGAAGGGTCATTGATGAATTTCTTGTCGTACATCTCCAAGTCTCATTTTTAGATGTGTTTAGTTTCATGTTGTGTTGTTCGCAGATTGTGTGGAGCAAGTATGTGCACCGCTGTAATTCGTTTTCAGATTTGTATATTAAACATTGATCATCTGCAAATAGCGGTTCGTTGAGTGAGCTGTGATCTTCATTTGGTGCTTCTGCAGGGGGGAATTTGTTTCTGGGGGTCTGTTTTTTTAGTTGTCCTGTCCATGTATGTTCGACAAAAGAGTGAGTTTGACAAAAGAGTTTGACGATTTGCACAATTCCTTCTCACTTTAATCATAGTCGCCAGTGCAAGTCATTTTCACCTATAGTGTTCATGTAATAGGGCGGCATCCAATCTGTAATAGGGCGGCATCCAGTCTGTAATAGGGCGGCATCCAATCTGTAATAGGGCGGCATCCAGTCTGTAATAGGGCGGCATCCAGTCTGTAATAGGGCGGCATCCAATCTGTAACAGGACGGCATCCAGTCTGTAACAGGACGGCATCCAGTCTGTAATAGGGCGGCATCCAATCTGTAACAGGACGGCATCCAGTCTGTAACAGGACGGCATCCAGTCTGTAATAGGGCGGCATCCAATCTGTAACAGGACGGCATCCAGTCTGTAATAGGGCGGTATCCAATCTGTAACAGGACGGCATCCAGTCTTTAATAGGGCGGCATCCAATCTGTAACAGGACGGCATCCAGTCTGTAATAGGGCGGTATCCAATCTGTAACAGGACGGCATCCAGTCTGTAATAGGGCGGCATCCAATCTGTAACAGGACGGCATCCAGTATGTAATTGGGCGGCATCCAATCTGTAACAGGACGGCATCCAGTCTGTAATAGGGCGGCATCCAATCTGTAACAGGACGGTATCCAATCTGTAACAGGACGGCATCCAGTCTGTAATAGGGCGACAACCAATCTGTAACAGGACGGCATCCAGTCTGTAATAGGGCGGTATCCAATCTGTAACAGGACGGCATCCAGTCTGTAATAGGGCGGCATCCAATCTGTAACAGGACGGCATCCAGTCTGTAATAGGGCGGTATCCAATCTGTAACAGGACGGCATCCAGTCTGTAATAGGGCGGCATCCAATCTGTAACAGGACGGCATCCAGTCTGTAATAGGGCGGTATCCAATCTGTAACAGGACGGCATCCAGTCTGTAATAGGGCGGCATCCAATCTGTAACAGGACGGCATCCAGTCTGTAATAGGGCGGCATCCAATCTGTAACAGGACGGATTCCAGTCTGTAATAGGGTGGCATCCAATCTGTAACAGGACGGCATCCAGTCTGTAACAGGACGGCATCCAGTCTGTAATAGGGCGGCATCCAATCTGTAACAGGACGGCATCCAGTCTGTAACAGGACGGCATCCAGTCTGTAATAGGGCGGCATCCAATCTGTAATAGGGCGGCATCCAGTCTGTAATAGGGCGGCATCCAATCTGTAATAGGGCGGCATCCAGTCTGTAATAGGGCGGCATCCAGTCTGTAATAGGGCGGCATCCAATCTGTAACAGGACGGCATCCAGTCTGTAACAGGACGGCATCCAGTCTGTAATAGGGCGGCATCCAATCTGTAACAGGACGGCATCCAGTCTGTAACAGGACGGCATCCAGTCTGTAATAGGGCGGCATCCAATCTGTAATAGGGCGGCATCCAGTCTGTAATAGGGTGGTATCCAATCTGTAACAGGACGGCATCCAGTCTGTAATAGGGCGGTATCCAATCTGTAACAGGACGGCATCGAGTCTGTAATAGGGCGGCATCCAATCTGTAACAGGACGGCATCCAGTCTGTAATAGGGCGGTATCCAATCTGTAACAGGACGGCATCCAGTCTGTAATAGGGCGGCATCCAATCTGTAACAGGACGGCATCCAGTCTGTAATTGGGCGGCATCCAATCTGTAACAGGACGGCATCCAGTCTGTAATAGGGCGGCATCCAATCTGTAACAGGACGGTATCCAGTCTGTAATAGGGCGGCATCCAATCTGTAACAGGACGGCATCCAGTCTGTAATAGGGCGGTATCCAATCTGTAACAGGACGGCATCCAGTCTGTAATAGGGCGGCATCCAATCTGTAACAGGACGGCATCCAGTCTGTAATAGGGCGGCATCCAATCTGTAACAGGACGGCATCCAGTCTGTAATAGGGCGGCATCCAATCTGTAACAGGACGGCATCCAGTCTGTAATAGGGCGGCATCCAATCTGTAACAGGACGGCATCCAGTCTGTAATAGGGCGGCATCCAATCTGTAACAGGACGGATTCCAGTCTGTAATAGGGCGGCATCCAATCTGTAACAGGACGGAATCCAGTCTGTGACAGGACGGCATCCAGTCTGTAATAGGGCGGCATCCAATCTGTAACAGGACGGCATCCAGTCTGTAACAGGACGGCATCCAGTCTGTAATAGGGCGGCATCCAATCTGTAATAGGGCGGGGACATCGCGCCCTCTGACACTGTGGACAACTACCCATGGAAATACATTCCGGATGAATGCACCAATCTATAGCGGTCACCCCGTCCTATTATACCATACACCCTATAACCGCTAATAAACCCAAACCTTGCAATCTTGGACTAAGGCTTCCTACAGTAACAGCCGCCTATGCTCCTCATAATATACAGAGGGCAAAATAATAACAGAAAATGTTCTGGCCCGTGAAGTCAGATAACAGCACAATATATGACTGAAGCCTATTTCGTGCAGTCATATAACAGCACAATATATGACTGAAGCCTATTTCGTGAAGTCAGATAATAGCACAATATATGACGGAAGCATATTTCGTGAAGTCAGATAACAGCCCAATATATGACTGAAGCCTATTTCGTGAAGTCAGATAACAGCACAATATATGACTGAAGCCTAACTCGTGAAGTCAGATAACATCACAATATATGACTGAAGCCTAACTCCCACTAGGAGCATTGACATCTGACATGCCCGTGAAGTCAGATAACATCACAATATATGACTGAAGCCTAACTCCCACTAGGAGCATTGACATCTGACATGCCCGTGAAGTCAGATAACAGCACAATATATGACTGAAGCCTAACTCCCACTAGGAGGATTGACATCTGACATGCCCGTTATTCATACTTCAAGTGATCGTATAGTGCAGTGTTTCCCAACCTATTTTGTACCATGCCCCACCTAGAGTCTTTCTAAAAATCTTCTGCCTCCCTATGTAACATATACATATTTTATTTCTATTCAAAAATTGAGTTAACCCTCAATAACCCTAAATGAAGTCTACTTACAACTTCTTTGAATTGCCCCACTGAACAATCAAATTGCCCCTATGTGGGGCGTGGTGCCTCACGTTTGGAAAAACTGGTATAGTGTCTTAATAGTCTGCATGAGGGTTGAGTGACACGACGAGAATATCCACAACTTGGATTATATCGTTGAGGAGAAATCACTCAAAGAGAAAAGACCCAACTAATTTCCCCTCCCACTGGTTGACACTTTTCATAACGGTATATCGGTTCTGAACACGGCAGGGTCTCATTAATCTTAACTTTACCATCCTCTTTTATTACCCCCTAGATTGTCAAATTAATTCTAACACTCAAACTACCAGCTTAACCAAATAATTTCAGTCCAATAGCTCAGAGACAATACATTTAATGCTGGGTCCCCAACTCGCCTCTTGTATGATTGACATCATACTATATAATTATATCAGCATGGTCCATGGGACATATTTTCCCATGGCAATTTATGCCTGTCCCATCCCATCCCATCCCACGGGATTACTATTATAATATTAATATGGAATACATTTAAAATAAAATTATGAAATTTATGCAAGTTTAAGTTAAGTGTCTACCAAATAGGACTACATATACAAAGAGACATGCAAAACGACTAATTTTATTAACTTTATGACAATTCAGTATCATTCTGACACTCTCATTTTATTAGACCATTTCTGAGTCATTGAGCTCATTCAGCACATTATCAATTTCCCGCTGATCGACTGTGTCATGTGACGTATTCCTTCCAGAACGTTGTCTTCCCAATGAACTCTCTGAACCCCTCTCTGTCTTGGGCGATGTGGCTTGCATTTTCTAGCGATGTATTCATGTTATCTTTAATGTCGTCAGTCCATCGTCTTCTTGGTCTGCCCCTTGATTCTTCTTGCTTCTGATCGACTGCTTCTACTAATTCAGTTAATTCGGGTAATCCGTGAACCATTTCCACAATGTTAATCTTACATTCAAATCTGATGTACACAGAGTTTATAACGAGAGCTGGTGACATCCGTTTTCGTAACTTACTCAACAACAATCAGGCCTCACTAATTTATCCTCATTTATCTTAGTTTACTTGCTATTACACCTTAACTATTTTCACTCATCTCCTTCTGTGCACTTTCCCCTCCTCACTTCTTCCCATACCCTCTTCCTCCCTGCTAGGCTGCTCCATCTCTGCTTCCTCTGCTATCTATTCGTTATACTCATTGCGTGTTGCCACTTTTGAGGTATCTTAATTTAACCTTATCTATTTTACTTACTACCACACCTTATCCATTTTCGCTCCTCACCTCCTTCCGTGCACTTTCTCTCCTCACTTCTTCTCCCCATACTCTCTTCCTCCCCAATATGCCGCTCCTTATTTACTTCCTCCACTATCTATTCACTATCTCTCCTCCTCTTTCCTTCCTATCAACCACGTTTGTTTCCATGTAAGATTCGTTGTACCGTTGTCTTTCGTTTGTCCTGATGAAGGCTTAATAGTCGAAACGTCGTCTGTCCCTGTATCTCGTTGTTAGGTTGTGTTATGTTTTATTTTGGTAACACATCTACCTATTTTTGTTTATCTTGACATTTGCCCGGTGTTACTCCAGCCACCTGCTTCCTGTTTAGGGTTGTTACCCAACACTGGAACATTTATCCCCTCACTAAATAAGCGCTCTACTGCTGCCGATGACGCTGGTATGGCCAAAAAAATTTTCGCACTTGCTTTTAACAGTGGAAACCTATGTTCATTTTTCCAATAATTTAATGGTTGTGAAGTTGGTCGCCGTAATTTTTCAAACATGGTGACTTCATCCTCAAGGCATTTGTTCCTCCTGGGGCCATCAAACTTAAGTGCTTTTTTTGGCAGAGGATAAAAAAGTAAGTCAAAATCACTTTTCGGCTTTTGTTCTACAATTCCTACTACTTCACATACAGCAGATGATTCAGAAGAAAGATTTAAATCCTTGATGAATGAAATAACAGTTGGAACAACAGACTTAGAAAAAGTGACCTAGTCATTGGCCCATTTATTAGTGTCCACATTCCTTTTCTTCTGAGTAACAACTGATTTGACCATGTCTTCTATTTTGGCTGTAATGTCAACTCCAGTAGGGAATGCCGCAGTAACTGCCAGAGAACTGCCGCAATAAGGCCAAAGTTTTTCTCCAATAATATTGTGAAAGTTCTGACAATATTTCTTCACCAGCTGCTTGAAGTTTCTTCGTCAATATCAACAATAACTTTGTACAACTGGTAGTCCAGGACGAAGTATAAAAGCAATATTAAATGAGATGTAGCACCATCAATTTCTAGTTTGTCAAAAAAAGTTTTGAATTTCTCATGTATATACAGAATTCCTCTAATCTGAGCCATATTCGGAATGTGATTTAAGAGTTCTTCATCATCTTCATTAAAGTAATGCGAGTAATTTTTGTAATGGGCATTGAAAGGTCGGTAATATGATCGCCATTCACGTGTTACAGATTTTGTTGGTATGGAGAATGGCAGCTGTGATGCCTTTGCCTGACGTGTATTGTAATATGTTTCAATAAATGATAAATATAAATATTAATAATTTCAATAAATATTATATTCTATTTACAGTTTACAACAATAATATATATATTACAATGCAACAATAATATATATTACACCTGCCTTCACAAATTATTTAAAGTTAGCAATTCAGAATGAAATTCAGCAACGAAACAGATTACACCAGATTGAAACTAGCTTTGTATTTACAAATCGCGAAAGACGACAATCAACAATGGCCGACTAGCCGCGCGCATGCGCAATGTGCCAGTCTGTCAGTGTTACCGCTCGTCAAATTGAGAAAAAACTAGACAAGCCTTTAAATACATGGGAAATACAAATATGTGCTGTCCCATCCCATCCCATCCAATCCCATGGGACGTTTCCCATGGGAATCCCATGGGAATAACATTCATATGGACAAGCCTGAATTATATACTAATGTGCAACACATACGTAACTCTATTTCTAATATTCAACATATAAATTACTCTATTTCTAATATGCAAATATAAATAACTAATTTCTAATATACAACGTATAAATAACTCTATTTCTAATATGCAACATATAAATAACTCTATTTCTAATATGAAACATATAAATAACTCTATTTCTAATATGCACCATATAAATAACTCTATTTCTAATATGCAACATATAAGCAACTCTTATTTCTAATATGCAACATATAAATAACTCTATTTCTAATATGAAACATATAAATAACTCTATTTCTAATATGCAACATATAAATAACTCTATTTCTAATATGCAACATATAAATAACTCTATATTTCTAATATGCAACATATAAGCAACTCTATTTCTAATAACCAACATATAAGCAACTCTATTTCTAATATGCAACATATAAGCAACTCTATTTCTAATATGCAACATATAAGCAACTCTATTTCTAATATGCAACATATAAGCAACTCTATTTCTAATATGCAACATATAAGCAACTCTATTTCTAATATGCAACATATAAGCAACTCTATTTCTAATATGCAACATATAAGAACCTCTATTTATAGTATGCAACATATAAACAACTCTATTTCTAATATGCAACATGTAAACAACTCTATTTCTAATGTGCAACATATGGTTGGTTGGTTGGTTGCTGATCCAGCGGTCCATGGGCTCATGCCCTTTGACCAAATGTGCAACATATAAGCAACTCGGTTTCTAATACAAATTAGCTATTGACATAGAATTTCAACGTACAACTTGTACAATTTCACAACATTTATCTTATTATTCTCCGTCCTCTTGATCTGTCCCCCCCCACCTTCCTAATGACTGTTCCGTGAGTTGTCAACATCAGTTTGACCCATCAAATTGGGTTAACAAGTACAAAAGTTTTAATATCGTCTGTCCTTGGTCCGTACTATTAGTTTACACATTAACAGTTGTTCTGTTTCACATCTGTCACTCACGCTGCTGATATGATGTTCAACTTCTGGAAATAAGTGGCAATAATAACCTAATTTTGTTGGTTATAAATAAATGTTGGTAATAACCTAATGGACGGCGACACCCGGTCATCGATGATCAATTACTGCTATATTCTGCGCCCACTTAACTCTAAACTCACAGATAAACAATGCTGACACAACAAATCATTGGACCATAACATGTCAATCTCCTGTCATTCTTATCCATCGTTTAGTTTAATTGTCTTATAATTATCCTTCGGTTCCCAGTTGTCATAAATTAGTAAGTTGATTACTGTCAATACACCCGTCGCTATTCCTTACCCAAATGTTAACCATATATTTCAAAGTGTCTGTCATTCCCTATTTATAGAGGTTATCACCTATTACGAATTATGGTCTACGAAGAATACTCGGACACATTCAGAGATATAATTAGAAATGATAACATCAGACAGATAACCAAAACAATACCAGTATTGGAACACATCAAAAGACAACAGATCAAGTGATTTTCACAAGCTTCCAGACTACCGACATATAGCTTGCCACAAATGGCCATGACACATAGACATAACGGTTATAAAAACAGAGGCAGACCATGTAAAAGATGGATCACAGAAATCAAAGAAGCCACAGGAACAAGCTTACAAACAACACACAAGAAGGCTATCTCCAGAGAACTCTTCCACTCCTGACGCCGCAAGGCAAACAACGGACACAGCGTATAGATAGATAGATAGACGAATGATGGTAATTCCCAGCTATTCAACAACCTATCACAGTTAGTTATTGTCAAAGTATCACACTACACATTGTTTCAATGCTACAACTATGCATTACAGAATATCTATATCTTCCCATTCCTAGATGCTTTTACCTATTACAAATATGATAGCTCTCGGATATTTAATAGTCTCTCAAAGTTAGTTATTGTCAAGCACTAACCATTACAGTCTACTAGCAGTTATCAAAATGAGCAAAAAAGGTATAAGTGTTACTAAAACAAATCGATAAAACAACCAACGAGACACAGCGAAAGAGGACGATATGACCAAAAGAAAACACAACCTTCATCAGGGCAAACAAAGGACAACAGCAAACACATAGAGTAAATTCAAGTAGTAAGCCTGAGGATAAATGGAAATAATTCTTACAGCTTACATGTGCACTGTCCCGCATATCTTGGTCATCCGTGGAGACCTTGTGAAAGAAGACACACACACACACAAATTAAGAAATCCAGACAAGATATGCAGTTACGAAATTTCCACAGGTGACATATTATCAGGCGAATCTTAAATTTTTCTTAGTCGCCTCTTCTGACATGCATTGAAAGAAGACAGCGACACCATTTTTTTTTGCACAATGAACTAGAAGTCCGGTGCCGCCAGCACACAAGGGTGATAACTAAATCAATATGCAGGCTTTGAAGACGAGTAGGCTCTATCGAATTGTGTTTGTTAGGTGTGATTACTAACCACTCTACCACCAAGTTATAAAAGTTATCACGAATGTAATATATTTTCTATCATCTGCATGTAGATAAATTGCCGGTATTACCAAGGTAACCTACCGTTACCTGTGTCATCAGAAGAGGAAGAACTTCTCCGAAAGATCATTCACTTCTCAAGCAACAGTATACCTGGCATTTGGACAAACATAACTGTTTCAAGTGATGGTCGTTTGGATAGTACCATCTATACCCAGACGACAGAATCAGTTAGACGGTGAGTGAGTGGGCGGGATTTGAACTAATTATGAACTTCTCTCTTTGTCTTCCTCTGCTTCTGACAGATCATTCATAAATATCAATCTTTGTCTTCCTCTGCTTCTGACAGCCCACTCATAAATATCAATCTTTGTCTTCCTCTGCTTCTGACAATCCTCTCATAAATATCAATCTTTGTCTTCCTCTGCTTCTGACAGCCCATTCATAAATATCAATCTTTGTCTTCCTCTGCTTCTGACAGCCCATTCATAAATATCAATCTTTGTCTTCCTCGGTTTCTTTTCCCCTTGATAACTCCGGTGGTTACAAAATGTTTAAGTTTGGCTATAGTTAGTAGTGTTATATTCAAGCTATAGTTACTAGTGCTATATTCAAGCCATAGCTAGTAGTGTTATATTCAAGCTATAGTTACTAGTGTTATATTAAAGCTATAGTTACTAGGGTTATATTCAAGCTATAGTAAGTAGTGTTATATTCAAGCCATAGTTAGCAGTGTTATATTCAAGCTATAGTTACTAGTGTTATATTAAAGCTATAGTTAATAGTGTTATATTCAAGCTATAGTTAGTAGTGTTTTATTCAAGATATAGTTACTAGTCTTATATTCAAGCTATAGTTAGTAGTGTTATATTCAAGCTATAGTTAGTAGTGTTATATTCAAGCTATAGTTAGTAGTGTTATATTCAAGCCATAGTTAGTAGTGTTATATTCAAGCCATAGTTAGTAGTGTTATATTCAAGCCATATTTAGTAGTGTTATATTCAAGCCATAGTTACTAGTGTTATATTCAAGCTATATTTAAAAGTGTACAATGGTTATATTAAAACTATAGTTACATGTGTACAGTAGTTATATCCAATCTATAGTTACGAGTGTACAGTGGTTATATTGAAGCTATGGTTACAAGTGTACAGTGGTTACATACAAGATATGGTTACAAGTGCACAGTGGTTACATACAAGATATGGTTACAAGTGTACAGTGGTTATATTCAAGCTATGGTTACAAGTGTACAGTGGTTACATACAAGATATGGTTACAAGTGTACAGTGGTTATATTCAAGCTATGGTTACAAGTGTACAGTGGTTACATACAAGATATGGTTACAAGTGTACAGTGGTTATATTCAAGCTATGGTTACAAGTGTACAGTGGTTACATACAAGATATGGTTACAAGTGCACAGTTGTTATATTCGAGACATGTGGTTAAAAGTGGTCAGTATTGATACCACGTAATCTGAATTGATGTCTGCATACAAATATGATGGAACATATATTCTATACTCACAAACATACCCTCATCGGAGTAGGAGATTTCTTCTGTGTAAGTTGTTTCCTCTGAGTAGGAGATTTCTTCTGAGTAGGAGGTTTCCTCTCAAACCATTGAGGCCGAGGTAGCTCAGTGATTAGTGAACTGAAATCCTGCCAAGGTGATCAAAGCTTCAAATTCCAACTGAATTTCCAATTCAAGTGAAAATATTTATAAATCGTCAACTGTTTCTGTGTCAACTCAACTGAAGAAAATGGGTACCAAAATGTATAGAAAGTAAAGACGGAATGATGTAAGCTGACCACATAATCTATGGGTATGCAATTGTTTTATGACAAACCCACAGGTATAACACCGTATTATTCAACACTCCCCAAATGGCGTGGTTAATTCTCCCATACTCCCCACTTGTGTGGTTTATTCCCAAAATAATCCCCATTGAAGTTATTAATTCCCCAACACTCCCCAACTGTAGCGGTTATTTCCCCAGCACTTCCCCAATGACATGATTAAGGAAAACAAAATAAACGTTTTTGTCAAAGCATTGCACACAACAGATAGGTAGAGTCTTCTGGGTAAGAAAGAAAAGCTTTGGAGGCCCCTTCCCCCTGTTGCAGTGCACATAGGAAAGCTTTATAACTAGTAATTCGTTGAGATAAGAATAAGTACAGAAGCTACTTAATAAGAAAATTGATTGTTTCTCTGGTCTGAATAGAAGGAAGGTGTAATATTAAAAGAAGATTAAGTCCGAAAGAAGGTGTAAGACGGAAAGAAGGTGTAATATTCATCAATCAAATCAAATAACCCGTAACCCTTCAGGGTCGTAGGGGTACCACATTGGATGCCTCAGCTCACAGAGTCCTCCAGGTAATTCTATCCTCAGCGATGCGGATGAGTGTGGAAATATCTTGCCCTGTCCATTCCTTGATGTTGTCTGTCCATGCCTTTATTTGCCCTCCTCTGTTTCTTCCACCCTAGACAGTTCCCTGCAGTATTGTCTTTGACAAGGAATCATGCCTTCATACATGTTCGGTGTAATAGTAAAAGAAGATGAAATGCTGAAAGAAGGTGTACGACGGAAAGAAGGTGTAAAGTCGAAAGAAGGTTTAAGATCGAAATACATATTACGGTCGATTGAAATAGGTGTTAGATCGAAAGAAAGTCTTTGAAATCTAGGGACGACAGATTTCTATAAACAACTCCTTTGAGTGAGTTTCATATAGAAGTAACGTATATGCTTGTCACTGTCTGTACATACACAAAATGTTATAAATGCACTTTCATGAATTTGTAAAAAAAATGCATAAGAAAATGCTATACAAATATTATGAATTAGTCGAACAAGCAGAAATGAATATCGAGTGTTACCTTCAGAATGCGGCGAAAAGATTTTGTTGATATCGGTGCACCACGTAAGTAATCGATAGTTCAATGGGCCATGTCTATCAATGCACAAAATCTACCTATACCATCTTCAGCATGTCCACCAAACCACAGAAAATCCTACTAACCATAAATGGTCAAACATTGCCAAAAGATGAGACACCTACATACCTTGGAGTCACTTTTGATCCAAAACTTACATGGAAACAGCACATAGACAAGTGCCAAACACAAGGTACAATGAGGACAGCACTCCTTAAAAAATTGGCTGGAACAGATTGGGGTGCAAATGGAAAAATTATAAGTAGAGCATATACAGGTTATGTAAGACCAGCTTTGGAATATGGAATATCAGCATGGGGGACTGCAGCCAAGAGTAACACTCAAAAGATCTCAAAGATACAAAACCGCAATCTCAGAATTATAACAGGAGGTATGAATACTACCCCAATCACAGAAATGGAAACATGCACAGGTTTGCCATCAATGGAAGAAAGAAGAAATGAAAAAATCCTCACACAGTATGCAATGTTCAAATGTTTGGAGAGTCATCAAATGAACCAAAGATTACGCAGACCTACAAAAGAGCGACTCAAAAGAGGTAGCTTTCTACACTCCGCTAAACAGCTCCAGAAATCACTCACAGATACAGACCCCTACCACGAAATGTCACGCAAGGAACAAACCATCATTTTCAGACTACGAACTGGTCACAACAGACTGAGAAGTCACATGTTTCGAAAACTGAAGATTGGTGAGACAGACCTGTGCAACTGTGGACTGAGCCCAGAGACTGCAGAACACATTCTTCATGCCTGTCAAACTCTACCAAGAAGAGAGGGAGAAAATATGGTCTACTGAGACGGCACTGCTTCGAGACTTGAGGGGTTCCATGGATGACCTGAAGCGAATCACACAATTCATTGAAGCTATTGGTGCTGTAACCTGATATCTGACTGAAGAACTATGAAGAAGAAGAACAGACTTTCGTACAAATTCTACAGACGAATTCTACGAATTTCCTAAATGGAACATAAGATTAATATGTACATAAGAAATAAAGTAGAGATGCATGCAGGTGTACAAGAACTATTGCTGTCGATAGTGAAACGACGAAAACTAGCATGGTTTGGACATGTATGCAGACATGATTCCTTGTGAAAAACAATACTGCAGGGAACTGTCACAGGGGTAAGAAGCAAAGGAGGGAAAATACAGGCATGGACAGACAACATCAAGGAATGGACAGGACAAGATATTCCCACACTCATCCGCATCGCCGAGGATAGCATTCGTTGGAGGACACTGTGTGCTGAAGCATCCAATGTGGTACCGTTACGATCCTGAAGGGTTACGGGTTTATTGATTGATTGGTAACGTCCAGTATACTTTGTCTCGCGCCAGCCAATGAAAATCACGAATTAGACTCTCGCATTCACATAAAGTAGCGACGTTGGAAGCTCTCATTTCTTGTCATCAATCAAGGTGGGATGTTTTGTGATCAATCAAGGTGGGATGTTTTGTGATCAATCAAGGTGGGATGTTATGTGATCAATCAAGGTGGGATGTTTTGTGATCAATCAAGTTGGGATGTTTTGTGATCAATCAAGGTGGGATGTTTTGGGCAATTAGAAAACAAAAGTAGTGACACGACGCAAATCCGTTATCTGACATACGTCCTGCTGTAAATCTAGTCGGACGGTTGTTCTGCTACAGGAGATATCCAATGGGAGCTTAAGAATGGATACTGACAAATAAACCAACATTTATTGAATAGGTGTTGCTTTGGAAGACTAAAATATAGTCTAACTTTGATTATTTTATTGACTTTATTTTGTTGTAATTAAAGATGGGCACAATCGATTCAGGATTGGTCAAACGGGAATCACGTGGTATTAACATCCAATGGTTGGGTACAAGCTCAGCCTTACGAATGGTACAGAGTAGTTTTCAAAAAGCAAGCACTTCTGTCAGTGTCAAGAATCTTGTGTCCAGGACAACAGCAAGCTATATTTGTTACTTTCAGGTACGTAATAATTAATGATCATAGATCATACAGAGTCCCATATATCATACAGTCCCATATATCATACAAAGTCCCATAGATCATACAAAGTCCCATAGATCAGACAAAGTCCCATAGATCATACAAAGTCCCATAGACCATACAGTCCCATAGATCATACAGTCGCAAAAATCATACAGAGTCCCATAGATCATACAGTCCCATAGATCATACAGTCGCATAGATCATACAGAGTCCCATAGATCATACAGAGTCCCATAGATCATACAGAGTCCCATAGATCATACAGAGTCCCATAGATCATACAGTCGCATAGATCATACAGAGTCCCATAGATCATACAGAGTCCCATAGATCATACAGTCCCATAGATCATACAGTCGCATAGATCATACAGTCGCATAGATCATACAGTCGCATAGATCATACAGAGTCCCATAGATCATACAGAGTCCCATAGATCATACAGAGTCCCATAGATCATACAGAGTCCCATAGATCATACAGTCCCATAGATCATACAGTCCCATAGATCATACAGTCGCATAGATCATACAGTCGCATAGATCATACAGAGTCCCATAGATCATACAGTCCCATAGATCATACAGTCCCATAGATCATACAGAGTCCCATAGATCATACAAAGTCCCATAGATCATACAGAGTCCCATAGATCATACAAAGTCCCATAGATCATACAGAGTCCCATAGATCATACAAAGTCCCATAGATCATACAGAGTCCCATAGATCATACAAAGTCCCATAGATCATACAAAGTCCCATAGACCATACAAAGTCCCATAGACCATACAAAGTCCCATAGATCATACAGAGTCCCATAGATCATACAGTCCCATAGATCATACAGAGTCCCATAGATCATACAAAGTCCCATAGACCATACAAAGTCCATTGTGAAATTAGTCATTTACACACACTATATCATCAATATACTATATCACATACTATATCACATACTATGTCACATACTATATCACATACTATATCAGCAATATACTATATGACATACTATATCACATACTATATCATCAATATACTATATGACATACTACAGAACAAATCTGTAATACTACTGCCTCAGAAATGTTATGAACATGAGTTGGCAAGACACGATTTCAGATACCACTGACTTGAACAGATCTGGTATCCCTAGCACTGACACTATTATTTTTTGAACTCCTTAAGAAATATAGCACGAGAGAGTGAGACTAATGTGGATGATGATTCCTTTTCAATGGCCAGGATTAAAGATCAGGGATTGAAATGCGGTGTTTGCTAGAAGTGAACATTTTGAAGGGCGCAGAAGAATGATGGACAACCTGCATAGGACCGGTACTGTCAGAAGAAGTGTAATGGCGGATACACTCAAGGAGAAATCGGAGCAACTATGAACGTGTCCAGTTTGCAGTGATGGTGATCCGATGACTAACTGACACTATTCTGATACAGAAACAGATTGGCTGGGCAGCTCATCTGGTACGTATGCCAGATCATCGCATGCAAAAGATACTTCTCCATGGTGAGTAGCAGTGGGGCACACGATCTCAAGGTGGCCAAAAGAAGCCCAAAAAGGACGCATTAAAGACTTAAGTGAAAGTTTTTGAAATACTTGAGAAGAACTTGCACAAGATAGAGTTACATAGCGATCTACATTCAAATAAAAAGGTGCAGTATCTTGTGAAAAGAGAAGTACAGCAGCTGAACAACGGAGAGTTGCTAGAAAGTCACGGGTGGAAAATAAACATGTCTACAGTGGCCATTCCATGCCCACACTGTTCAAGGATATATAAGGCTCAAATAGGGCTTATTGGCCATTTGCGAACTTTAAATAAAGGATATAATTCTAACCGAACTTTTAAAAATGGACGTAAGAAATTATCATCATCACTTGTGATGGTCAAGCCACAAGTCATTTAGACAATCGCTAAAGTAGGTACACTGGTGCGTTATTGTTTTCGCAGTACTATCAATTCATTACAATTATGCATACACGTATCTATATATCCATACGTCGATGCAGTTATCTATCTATCGATCGATGCAGTCATCAATCCATTCATCCATCCATCAATGCAACCATCCATCCATTAATCCATCCAACCATCCATACGTTGATGCCGTTATCCATCCACTCATTGATGCAGTCATCGATCCATCCATCCATCGATGCAACCATATATCCATCCAACCATCCATACGTCGATGTAGTCATCCATCCATCCATCCATCTAGCCAACGAGTAGCGTATACATTCGTATGTCCTGGTTGTTATATTTTTACATACTCTCTCAGACTTGCTACTGATTAACAGACTCATGTTCGGATAACTGATGCCTTGTTATACTTTTCAATAACACAACCCATAACTCGTCACGGTTGCAGGGATGCCATACTGGAGACATCAGTACAAAAGCTCCCTCCCCCCCAAAAAAAACCATCTCTATTTTCAGTAATTTACAGGAGTATAGAAAAGTCATGCCCAAATAATTCCTTGACATTAGAAATTCAAGATTTTCTCTTTCCTCTTATTTTTCCTCCATTGAGGGTTCCTCGCACAATAATTCGTATAAGAAATCATATCTCGCTACATATAAAATAATAAAAACAAACATGTTTACGCTGTTTTACCACTGGCAAAAGTGGGTCTTGATAACCTGAAAGTTTGTTATGTGTTACCAGACGAATATATTTGTCCTGTATTCTGGTTAGCTAATTCTTAACAAACCTCTGTAGCACTTGTTTTAAAAAACTTGAATGTATCATTTCCAAGGAGAGAATTGTGCGCTTGGTGAATCAGGGTGATAGTTCCTTCTCTTATTAAACACAAACTCATCGAGTAACTAATACTACGTTTCGGAGATGATTTATTATGCTCTACAACTTTTCGGAGATATATGCACTATACGGCCTGATACACCCGACTTCAGCATGGTATTTGAGTAACTTTGACCCATAGGCCCACTTGATCCCACACTTAATTATGCGTCTTGTGGTTTTTTTCCTCTTCTTCTTCCACGAACAATTTTTCAACATTCAGTCTGATATTGTTCATATTGTTTTTAAAAACTACTTTAAATATGAACAATATATGTTGATATGTTGATATATATGTTGATATGTATGTTGATATGTATATATGAACAACTGAATGTTGAAAAATTGCTCATACATAAAGCAGTTTAAAAAAAAGATGACCGGGACGGAGATATCAAATATATATATATATACGATTTGAGTTATAAATCATCACCAAAAATAATTGTGAGTTGCAACACTAATGGGGTTATTGGCAAATGGCATCAGAGCACATTAAATTGTGAGTTGCTGCACTGTAGGATTTATTGACACACGGATGTGCACTTGTCTAGTGTGTACTGGTGCCAGCCTGCATTCACGACTAAAAAAATCCTCATTAATAAATGTTTTATTCATTTTCTGTTTCACTTAGGCAAAACTTCCGATCTTGTTACTTTTACTACGCCAGACCACTGACCTTTATCGACGCTGAAGCTGTTTGTCATAAAGGAAACAGCCATATTTTTGTTCCAGAAACCGTACACGAACAGGATGAAATTATAAATCTCTTAATAAATAACTCGCTATCACCACAAGTATGGCTGGGATTGAAGAAGATGAATAATGACGTCGTAGTTTGGATTTACCAAACGTCTCTTACTGTAAGTTTGGATTCACAACTAAGACAGAATACTATAGTACAAGTATACACCACCACTTAATCGAATTATTTCCCTTGTCTATGTTTGTAAATACCATTTTCATAATTTAATAATTTAAATATTAATTTATTTTAGGGTTAGGGTTAGGATAGATGTGTTTTACATAACTGACCCTAACCCCAACCCTAAATAAATAAATATTTCAATTATTAAATGATGAACATGAAAGTTACAAACATAGATAAGGGAAATAATTCAACATATGGTGACGTCTACTTGTACTGTACCGATAGAATATATAATTGTATGTTGGGATTTAGAAATAAGATAGGTTGTATGGTTCTGATTTGGAAACGTGTCTCCTTGCTTATTTTAGGATTAATTAAAATAAATATTTTATCAATAATTATCAATAATGAATTTGAATATTCATTTTTTTGGTGCTAGGGTAAGGGTTAGTTATGTTTTACTAACATAACCTAACCCTACATAAAGTTATATTTAAATTAATAAATGATAAACAGAAACTTATAAACATAGAAAAGGGAAGTAATCAAATAAGGGGGGGGGGGTTCAAACAAGATTCCAAACGGATTCCAAACCAGAACCGCATATATAATTTTATAACTTGGGTATTGGGGCTGCAAATTGAGATGGAGATATTGACAGAAAATATATTCTGGTTTGCTCCCTTCTGTTGAATGATGCATATATCGGTGTATGTCCATCTTACATATTATAGAACCAGATAACTAATCTCTCACACAGACACACGCAGGTGCGACCGTAGTAAATCGGATAATCAAGGTGAACAAGAATAGGTAGAAGTGTTTCAATCTACTATCATTCATGTTAAATTACATGTCCGCTACAAGTCCACCATGTTCTTGTTATTGTTTCTAAAAACATATTACTGCTAGTTATTTTCCTTTTTTTCTTCTTTTGACTTCTACATCTTCTTCTTCTTCTGAGTTCGTTCTCAAACTCCTGCAGATTGGCATTATGTAGTCCGGAGAACGGAATGCTTTGTGTCATGGTTTACAGCATTGTTGCAATATCTGCGACATTCGGCCTGACTTATCCGACTTCAGCATGGCTTTAGGTCCACTGACCCTATATGGGGTGGGACAGCCAACTCAATCCCATAACCTCCTTAGTCGCCTCTTACGACATGCACGGAAGGTAAACAGTGTTGATATGCTTTGCTCCCCTTTCGGGCCCCAGAAACTAACGGGCGTTTTGACTTCAATTCGTCTCAGATAAAAAGTTACAATTTTCTAGAACATATATTATATAATGTTCAGGAATACTTCATCTCACCACACCGGTTCAACATACGCAGACAACATACGCAGACAACATACGGAGACAACATACGCAGACAACATACGCAGACAACATACGCAGACAACATACGCAGACAACATACGCAGACAACATACGCAGACAACATAAGCAGACAACATACGCAGACAACATACGCAGACAACATACGCAGACAACATACGCAGACAACATACGCAGACAACATACGCAGACAACATACGCAGACAACATACGCAGACAACATACGCAGACAACATCACGTGCAAATGTACGAGAAGACCCACGTTATGAACAGTTTTAACCTATGAATATCGGAGGACACGAAATCCCATAAACTAGGTATGCAGATGATACGACACTAATATCAAGGATCTCCACAGGTTTAGAACACATGATTATATCACAGGTTTAGAACACATGATTATATCACAGGTTTAGAACACATGATTATATCACAGGTTTAGAACACATGATTATATCACAGGTTTAGAACACATGATTATATCACAGGTTTAGAACACATGATTATATCACAGGTTTAGAACACATGATTATAACACAGGTTTAGAACACATGATTATATCACAGGTTTAGAACACATGATTATATCACAGGTTTAGAACACATGATTATATCACTCAAATATCACAGCGAGGCACATAATCTTTTTCACAATGCAAAAAAAGAAAAAAAACAAAAAAAACACACACATTAAAGGCATTGGCATTTTTGTATTTTCATAGTTGTGTCTTTATTTTGTTTCTTGACAAAGTTCCCAATAGGACTGACACGTAGAAAATTGTCTTTGTTCTTTGTTTTATTGTTAGTTATGATTTATTTATTTTGATAGGCTATATTCAGTAACCTTTATAGTTTATTCGTATTTACTTCTAGAAAATGTCAGCAAGTTTGAATATCTCAGATCAACATAGGAGATTGTTCTGTAGAGATCAGACAGAGATTAGCAATGGAACTAAATATAGAAACACAGATGAAAAATCTATGTCAGAGGAGAACAGAAATACAAAGTTACAAATGATGGCAGATGTGAAACAGAAGTTAAGAGTAGAATAGGGATGGCTAAAAGTACCTTATATGACATGAGGAAATCATTAATATCTAAACACATTACAAACAAGTTAAAAATGAGAATTATAAAATGCTATCTCTATTCTATATTAATGCATGGCTCAGAAACATGGACACTAAAAAAAAAATAAGAAGACAAAATTGATGCTTTTGAGATGTGGGCATATAGAAGAATAGGGAGAACATCATGGAAAGAGAAGAAAACAAATAAAGAGGCACTAAAATACTTAAGATGAAAAAAAGAACTACTAAGAGAAATAAAGATCAGGCAAATAAAATATTTTGGACACATTAACAGACATGAAGACCTTATTGAAGACCTTACTAGAGGGTAAACTCAAAGGGAAGCGAGCAAGAGATGGGCAGAGATACAAATGGGACAGTAACATCATACGATGGACAGGTTACAGGCTAGCAGAGCGCACCACCAAAACAATAGCCAGGGAATGTTGGAGATCTGTTGCAGCCAACCTTCGTTGCGGAGACGGCACTTGATGATGATGATGAACTTGCAGACAGCAAGTATAATTCAATTCATCATTTCTTTTTGCCGTATTGTGTTATTTATGTCTGCCCTAACAGGAATTTATCAACATTTTGAATTGTTTCCGTTTCGGGTATGATACAATTTTTAAATTAGTAAAAGGAATTATATTAATCTTGGAAGTTAGTACTTCAGTTGTCGGGGCTTGAAACAGGAGCACAGAATAGCGGAAGTTAGTACTTCAGTTGTCGGGGCTTGAAACAGGAGCACAGAATAGCAGAATTTAGTACTTCAGTTGTCGGGGCTTGAAACAGGAGCACAGAATAGCGGAAGTTAGTACTTCAGTTGTCGGGGCTTGAAACAGGAGCACAGAATAGCAGAAGTTAGTACTTCAATTGTCGGGGCTTGAAACAGGAGCACAGAATAGCGGTACTGCTATTTGCCATGAAAGTCTTAAGAGATGTTTTAGGATGTTTTAGGGGTGGAGCTAGCTGTCCCATAGAAGGTCAAAGTGATCAAGAAGCCATGCTGAATTCTGATGTGTCAGGCTGAAAGACGCAGATAACGCAACCAATCTATAAAGTATGACACAACTTATTTAGTTTCCCGGACAACAGACGCCGAAGAAAAAGGCTTAGAAATGTTTGTTTGTGGGACTACGTTTGTTTCTCATACGCATGTAGGCGTATGTTTTTAGGCTTACGTTTGTAGACTTATATTTTTAGGCTCAATTTGTAGGTTTATGGTTGTAGGTTTATGTTTGTTGACTTATTTTTGTAGATTTATGTTCGTAGGCTTACGTTTGTAGGCGTATATTTGTCGGCTCATGTTTGTTGGCTCATGGTTCTAGGCGTATGTTTGTAGGCTTACGTTTGTAGGCTTATATATTCTGAAATGTGACAAGTGCTAAATGTGAAGTAAAAAATTACAGGTCGTGGAAGGATCAAGGTTTCCAAACAGTTTTCCATTCTCGTCAACCCACGCGCTTGCTGAGGAAAATGGATGCTTAACTCCAACATCACCTCTAACATCAGCACCATTTTTATGTGAGGCCGAGATAACTGAATATAGTCTAAGGTTATCCTTGAACTTGATGACTCATACCGAGGCTGCAGGTAAGTACTAAGTAGATCTAACAAGATTTATATTAAACAGTTGGTAAATGTTTCAGACAAGTGGTTACATACAAAAGGGAGGTAAGATGATCTTAGCTCAATAGTTAGTTAGTTTATCTAGTTATCTAATTAGTTAATTAATTAGCGAGTTAGTTAATACATTTGTTAGCTAGGTTTCTAGTTACATTACGATAGGATACTACCTTTTGCATTGTTTATTTAGAGTTATTATCATACGGAATGAAGTCTGGCAATCCACAGGTACATCTAACCATTCAGCATCAGGTGCGAGATCTAAGCTAGTACTTCTAACCATTCAGCACCAGCTGCCACATCTAATCGAGTACTTCTAACCATTCAGCACTAGGTGCCACATCTAATCGAGTACTTCTAACCATTCAGCACTAGGTGCCACATCTAAGCTAGTACTTCTAACCATTCAGCATCAGGTGCCACATCTAATCGAGTACTTCTAACCATTCAGCACAAAGTGCCACATTCTTGATTAGAAACTGGCTTCACAGCAAGCGGGGCATTCCCATAAGTGCTCCGCACTCCGTTCCCATCGCAGTGTATGTTTACTCAGAGTCCCGGTGTTGATTGTGTGATCTTCAGGACTATCCAAAATATTTACCTTTTATTCTCTCACCTCTAGATACTCCAATTTCTATCATTCTCTGTATGTGTTCGTTCTTAGCCTCATTAACATCATCTGCATCTTGAAATGAATTTATTACTGCCTTCATTAAGACTACTTTATCTCTTCTCAGCAATGTGTCATCTATCGCCGCATTGCCTGCCAATAAGTCGGATTTCTCATTTCTTCTGACCCCAGCATGACCAGGGCAGTATATCCATGTAATGCTCTGGACCACTGAGTTGTTGAATAAGTCCCACCATTCTTTTCTTAGCATGAACTTTTCTATCTTGCGCATCATGCTTTGAGAGTCTGTGAGTATTACCGCGTGTGTTGATGTATCAGTTATCAACCAATTAAGAGCTGCTGTAACTCCCTCTATCTCCATCTTCATGCTTGATGTGACAGTGCCACATCTTATCGAGTAACTCTAACCATTCAGCACCAGGTGCCACATGTAATCGAGTACTTATAAACATTCAGGACCAGGTGCCACTTGTAATCGAGTACTTTTAGCCATTCAGCAGAAAGTGCCACATCTATGCTATGATCTATGGAAAATCTATGTAGGTCAAGCGAACCCAAAAGTCAATTTGAAGTCGCATGTGTCACACCGAAATGTGCAGCTATTGCAGCTGCACTGTAAACCATGACAGAAAGAATTCTTTTTACGGACTACATCCTGGTAACCTGCAGGAGTATGAGATCGAGAGCAGAAGAACGTTCGTATAATTAGAATTATTTGTCAGGTAACTGATGTCAAAACAAGACACAGGAGGACAAGTGAATCTCTTAGATACAGTTAGTCAAATTGTGTCACAGGTAACTGATGTCAAAACAAGACACAGGAGGACAAGTGAATCTCTTAGATACAGTTAGTCAAATTGGAGCTGCAGATTTCTTAACTCAATCTTGTCTTCTTATGTTTTTTTAATAGTTTGTGTACACAATTTTGTTGATGAGCAGTTTTACCGAGCCGTGATTTACCTAGAATTGACTACAAAACGTTTGAACTATCTGCCAGCACTCACTTTTTATGATGTCGTTATATGCGGTTATGATCCGATTGGCAACGTGTTGTCTAACCGCCATGTAGAACATCACAAGGACCACAGGTTGCCATAATTATTAGGATACGTCTGACAAAAAAGGACGCACATATCGCTGCTGCGATGTTAAGCAGTACACAACGAGCTCACTTCTCCGGACCAGACCCTTGCCTAATGTCACATATTTCAGAATGTACATTTCAAAAGAACCCTCTTACGCATGTGGTTGCGTCTGTGGGTCTCACCAATGGCCAACTCGACAAACCACCCATGCAACAGAAAACCTTAGTGTATGACATATCGTTATATTGACGTTATCTTCTTATAGAAGCTTCATGGTCCGTCATCTATACAATTATGCATTTATTTTGTTGTTGAAATGTGTTTCATGTTTACCTGAATATATATATATATATATATATATATATATATATATATATATATATATATATATATATATATATATATATATATATATATATGCACCCTTTGTGGTCGGGAGGGTGCCAGAGATGTACTGCGCAGCACTGGGGAGGAAGAAACTGACAGCACTTTTTTTCCCTTTGGCTGAGACTCATCATAGAGGCACAGTGACTCAGGACGTGACAATCCTTTTGACTTGAACATTTGGTTGCATACCTAGAGCAATAGAGAAGTTCGGCATAACCAGTAGTCAATTGGTGGCGGGGAATGAGCATAGTGAACTCTATCTTGGCTACAGTGGCTAGGCGAAGTGCATAGGTTGAAACCTATCTTTCTGGGGGTGTGATAGTTATTCTCTGGCTCTGTTCCAGGGTGGGCCGAAAATCCACAGACTTCCCAGCAATATAATGCCATGTAATGAGCCCATGGACCGCTGGATCAGCAACCAACCAACCAACCAACCAAATGCACCCTCCGAATTATATGGTGTATTGTTTCGATGTCCAGTTCAGGCTGACTGTTTATATTATATTGTTGTGATGTCCAGTTGAGGCTGACTTTATGTTATATTTTTTCAATAGTCAGTTGAGGCTGATTGCTTATATGGTTCAATGCCCAGTCGAGGCTGAATGTTTATATGTTTCGATGCCCAGTTGAGGCTAACTGTTTATATTGTTTGGTTGCCCAGTAGAGGCTGAATGTTTATATGTTTGTATTCCCAGGTGAGGCTGACTGTTTACATTGTTTGGTTGCTTATTTAAGGCTGAATATTTATATTTTTGATGCTCAGTTAGGGCTCACTGTATATATGTTTCGAGACCCAGTTGAGGCTGGCTGTTTATATTACAAATGATACATTAGTCAACTTATCTGCGTTACTGCATGTGGATCAAGAGACCAGAGCAGAACTAATAGATAAGACAGATGAACCAGTTGGCGGAGAAGTGCACGCGACTCCGCTAGCAGGACGCGATCTTCTTCTTCTTCTTTCTGTCCTCATGTACCTTTCGGTGTTGAGGGGAGAGTGAGTGTACGGTCTATTGCCCTTCTATTTGCCCCCTCTGCTGTTATATTTACGAGTGTCTCTAATACACTATCTATCCCCTTTTTACGAGGGCGTCCAATAGGTCTCCTGTTTTCGTATCGTTTGTTAAGTGTCTTTTGGATAATACTTTGCTCTTTCTGTCTGGTTATGTGGCCGTACCATTTAACTTGTTGTTTCTGTATGTATTCTATTGTTGGCTTGATCCCTAATTGTTTCCTTAGTGCTTCATTCCTGATTTTGTCTCTCAAGCTAACTCCAATCATACGTCTCACACATTTCATTTCAGTGGTGTTAATCTTATGTATTGTTCTAGAATCTAATGCCCAAGTTTGACACTGATAACACAATAATCCTGCAGGACGCGATGATCTTCAGATACAGCTGCGCTGGAATTTCCATTTGGGGGCTAAACATGCATTCTTAAATCCCTCAAATCTCCGTTTGGGGGGCTAAACATGCATCCTTAAATCCCTCAAATATCCATTTGGGGGCTCAGCATGCATCCTTAAATACCTCAAATCTCCGTTGGGGGGCTAAACATGCATCCTTAAATCCCCCAAATGATACTTTTTTGACATAAAATCTTATATCAGCAGGGATGTCGCCTCGTTTAATTAACTGACGAATATCTATTCCTTTTTCAAAAGAGGCATAGTTAAAATTTACCTGTACCTGCTCACAGTTAAAAGGATTGCTTCACCATCATCACCACCACCATCATCACCACCACCAACATCATCACCACCACCAACATCATCACCACCACCAACATCATCACCACCACCAACAATCATCACCACCACCATCATCACCACCACCAACATCATCACCACCACCAACATCATCACCACCATCATCAACTGCATCATCATTATCATCATGACGTCTTTTCAATATTTGAATATTTTTTCAACTTTCATTTTTTAATCCAGCTTCCACAACTGCTGCGCCATCTCCGTTACCAATTTCGTATCCACCTGTAATTACTCAGACAGGGACACCATCAAGCTTTGGCTGCTTCACTGCATCGAAAAACAATAGAACAAGGCTTACACACTCTTCCTTCAAGCGTGTCACTACAATAACAAAGAAACTAATCAATTTAAAGATTTTCATGAAGTTTTCGTTTTTAGAGTGTGCACAAAAGTGCGCAGATCTCCCATTGTGTTTTCATTTCATTTTGACTCTGAAGAAGGAATGTCACACATTTAAAACCACATCTGAAGTAGAACCAGTAAACATCTATGATTGTGTAGTTAATAAATGCTATGTAAGATATTGCCAGTAAGTTACGAGCTATCTAGTAGCATCGACAAGGTATGGCGACCGAAGCTTACAGAATTTCAATGTTAACATTTAGTTAGTCCTCAGATCATCTTTACACAGGACATGCACACATGTGCTCCGATCTGCTATTGACAATCTTTGAGTGTTGACTGTTGACATTGCTTAGTCATTGTGGTTTTGACATGTAACAGGACACCCACCATTCGCTTTCAAAGATTATTCTGCAGTAAATGATAAGAGAGAATGCGATATGTAGAAATGAAATCTTGACTTAGTAACATGTGTCATGTTTACATACTCATTACAATCTTGACTTGGTAACATCAATGTGTCATGTTTACATACTCATTACAATCTTGACATGGTGTCAACCAAACAACATGACACATCAATGTGTGATGTTTACATACTCGTAAAATCTTAATAAAATCAAGTTGTCATGATTATATACTCGTAAAATCTTGACTTGATAACATCTAGGTGTCATGTGTATAAACTCGTAAAATCTTGATACAATCAAGGTGTCATGTTTATATACGTGTAAAATCTTGAGTTTATAACATCAAGGTGTCATGTTTACATACTAGTTCTATGACCAAAGATTGAGAAATATGTGCTGATGAATCCAATGTGGCACCTCTAGGACGGGGAAAATTTAGGACGTGGCACATCTAGGACTTGGCACATCTAGGACGTGGCAACTCTAGGACGTAACACCTCTAGGACGTGAAAAGTCAGACTAGTCCGAGCTGCGATGTGGTCAGAACTAGAAGTGACAACAAAAACATAGTAGGTAAATCACCACGCAGCACCAGGAACATATGTGTAACACTAGAAATATATTTGGTATAACACCATGTATCACCAGAAACATAATAGGTATAACATCATGTATCACCAGAAACATAATAGGTATAACACCACGTATCACCAGAAACATAGTAGGTATAACACCATGTATCACCAGAAACATAGTAGGTATAATACCATGTATCACCAGAAACATAATAGGTATAACACCATGTATCACAAGAAACATAATAGGTATAATACCATGTATCACCAGAAACATAATAGGTATAACACCATGTATCACCAGAAACATAATAGGTATAATACCAAACATCATATGAAATATTGTAGGTATAATATCATGTATCATTAGAAACATAATAGGTACAAGGTAATGTGTGACCAAAAACACAATAGGTATAAAACAATGTATGACCAGAAATATAGTAGGTATAACACCATGTATGACCATAAACACAATAGGTATAACACCATGAATGACAAGAAACACAATAGGTATAACACCATGTATGACCAGAAACATAGTAGGTATACCACTATGTAACAATAGAAACACAATAGGAATAATGTCATGTATGACCAGAAACAAAATTGGTATAACACAATGCATAACCAGAAACATAGTAGGTATAACACGATATATCATATTCACCAAAGACGTTTTAACAGCACTTCATATGAAAAAGAAATAGTGATTAAACAGATCAAGTATTTTGGACATATTAAAGGCATGACACCTTGTTGAAGACCTTACTTGAGGATAGTAATGCAAAATGATGTAAAAAGGTTACTAAAACACTTACCTAGCCTATTAATAAAAATATATTTTTAAGAAAAAAAACAAAAAACATACAATAAAACTAAACAGGACAATTCTCAACGTATCGGCTCAAATTGAACCTTTTTCAAGAGACAAACAACAGAAAACGACAAAATAAAAAAATAAATAGATGTCTATATTTCATCAAGCCCACGTCTCCATAATAGCGCAGGGATGGCAACGCATCTAGTCAAGGTGAAAATGCGTGCATTCATTATAAACAAACCGAAAGTGGGAAATTAGAGACACTATAGATGAGTGCAAGAATAATAAAAGAAAAAGATAAGAAAAATACCCCTTTTGTCACTCTATCAGACAGGCAGGTTTTAAGAACATAGTCACAACAGGCACGACTGAAGGGAACAGAGACAGATGGGGACGTGAGAAAATATTCATGTGACAACCTAGCAAGGCTTGGAAACAACGATCCTGATAACAATACTGTGAACAGAGAACCATGGTCACCTACGCCAACAAGAATGGCATATGACAATGATAGATGAGTAATGATGAGGTTGTGTGGTGGTGGGGTGAGTGGGTTTGGGGAAGGAAGGATAGAAGAAGAATCAACATTTGAAAACGCATGGAATGAATGTGAAACCAAATATAGACATAAACATATATATAAAACCAAACCTAAACATACATAGAAATGTAAACACACCAAGAGTCAAGAAATAAACACATAACAAGATGGACACAGATGTGTGAAGGATACCCACACAAAATGCACAGGCATGTAAATGTATCCACACACAGGAAAGGGCTCACACCAGAATAGGTATACACATTGACACAGAATGGAGATACGTGCATTAACATAAAAAAGCGCTCACATAAATATACATATATATATGTATACACAAATATGAACATTCATGCACATAAACACTTTCTCGTATAAATAATAACATGAACATTCATACACATAGAAACATATACATATAGTAATGTAAATATAAACGTTCGTTCACATAAAGATAATGCTATAACAACTGCATATGTATACATACAAATGTGTGGCCCAAAGTAATTGTGTGGATACATAGAACCATGTAAAACGAAATGCATATACAAATAACTATATATGTGTGGGCACCCATCGAAGAGACAACTGCAATAAAAACGAGGAAATCAAAATCTAAATATGTAAATGATTTAACAATAACAAAATGGCAGAGTACAAAATAATCACATATTGACATACACAAACGAAAGAAGACATAAAGGAATTATATAGAAGAACGGCAAACACAAAAATAATAATTATTCACGAAAGTGTACAAAGACAAATAATTACAAGAATCAGTGCAATACGGGAGTAGAGGGTATAAAGAAAAGGTGGGTAACTCAAACAAAACGGTGATTAATGTTCATTCCGTTTGGTTGCAAGACTCCCATATGACAAAAACGGAATGAACATTAATCACCGTTTTGTTTGAGTTACCCACCTTTTCTTTATACCCTCTACTCCCGTATTGCACTGATTCTTGTAATTATTTGTCTTTGTACACTTTCGTGAATAATTATTATTTTTGTGTTTGCCGTTCTTCTATATAATTCCTTTATGTCTTCTTTCGTTTGTGTATGTCAATATGTGATTATTTTGTACTCTGCCATTTTGTTATTGTTAAATCATTTACATATTTAGATTTTGATTTCCTCGTTTTTATTGCAGTTGTCTCTTCGATGGGTGCCCACACATATATAGTTATTTGTATATGCATTTCGTTTTACATGGTTCTATGTATCCACACAATTACTTTGGGCCACACATTTGTATGTATACATATGCAGTTGTTATAGCATTATCTTTATGTGAACGAACGTTTATATTTACATTACTATATGTATATGTTTCTATGTGTATGAATGTTCATGTTATTATTTATACGAGAAAGTGTTTATGTGCATGAATGTTCATATTTGTGTATACATATATATATGTATATTTATGTGAGCGCTTTTTTATGTTAATGCACGTATCTCCATTCTGTGTCAATGTGTATACCTATTCTGGTGTGAGCCCTTTCCTGTGTGTGGATACATTTACATGCCTGTGCATTTTGTGTGGGTATCCTTCACACATCTGTGTCCATCTTGTTATGTGTTTATTTCTTGACTCTTGGTGTGTTTACATTTCTATGTATGTTTAGGTTTGGTTTTATATATATGTTTATGTCTATATTTGGTTTCACATTCATTCCATGCGCTTTCTTCTTCTTCTTTCGTTCACTTGAAACATGTCTATATCTGTAATTCTGTCTCCTTAATAAAACTCACTGTCTTTTGTAGTTCATACAGTGTCCCATAGAGCTTTGATTCCAGTGTTGTTTCCTCTGGCCAATATGTCTGCCTCAGCGTTTCATGCTCAGAACACTCTTGAAGTATATGTTTGGCACTCTGTGCTGCCTGTCCACATGTACACATGGCCGTGTTGCCAATCTTGAACTTTGTATACATGTGACTGCGGAGTCGGTTGTGTCCTGTTCTGAGACGTAGAATTATAACTTGTTCTGATCTGTTCATATTGTGATAGTCATCTTGTGTTGGTGTTTGTGGCTTTCTTATTGACTTGATCATCTGTTTTTTCTGATGGTAGGTGATTGGTATATCTGGTTGGTCTTCGGCAGCACCTTCCTTAGCCAGTTGGTCTGCTTTTTCATTTCCTGGTATTCCACAGTGAGAGGGTATCCACTGCATGGTTACCCTATACTGGTAAGACAATTCGCTAAGTAGTTTTTTTAAGTCTGTTAGTTTTCCAGACTGGAGAGCTTGAAGCACTGACCTTGCATCTGTCAGGAATACCACAGGCTGTAGGTCAGAGTTGGAGTTCAGCAGTTTTTTAGCTGCCACACTAATTGCCTGGATTTCTGCATCATAATTATTGCAGAATTTTCCTGTCGGTGTTCTGATTGTATCTCTAGGCTTGTGTGGATATTCTATATATACACCTGCACCTCCATTCCTCACAGCATTCTGTGCTGACCCATCTGTGTATACTCTGACCCATATATCTTGTGGATATTCCTCATCCAGGAAACTGAGGGTGACTGTCATTCGCTGCACACTGTTCTGTTCGTCCTCGCTTAGTATTCCTTTCACATGGGTCTGAATGTATATTGGCATTCCATGGCTTTCACTCCACGGGGTTTGCTCTGGTACAGACCTTAAGTGGCTGTCAACTTCAGGTAGGTCTGTAAGTTGTCTACGGAGTCGTTTAGCTTGATGGATAAAGCTGCTCCTTTTCAGTCGTCCCATTGCTAGATTTTGGAATCTTTCCTTCATTGGATGACTTGGCATACACTGAAACTTTTCTGCTTGAATTAGTACTTTTGTGTCTCTGCGTTCGCCAAGTGTTTGCATTCTTCCCATTTTCTGCATCTCTGCTATGGGTGTTGATTTCATTGCTCCCAACATTATTCTAAGTGCCTGGTTTTGCACTTTATCTAGATCATTCCATGCGTTTTCAAATGTTGATTCTTCTTCTATCCTTCCTTCCCCAAACCCACTCACCCCACCACCACACAACCTCATCATTACTCATCTATCATTGTCATATGCCATTCTTGTTGGCGTAGGTGACCATGGTTCTCTGTTCACAGTATTGTTATCAGGATCGTTGTTTCCAAGCCTTGCTAGGTTGTCACATGAATATTTTCTCACGTCCCCATCTGTCTCTGTTCCCTTCAGTCGTGCCTGTTGTGACTATGTTCTTAAAACCTGCCTGTCTGATAGAGTGACAAAAGGGGTATTTTTCTTATCTTTTTCTTTTATTATTCTTGCACTCATCTATAGTGTCTCTAATTTCCCACTTTCGGTTTGTTTATAATGAATGCACGCATTTTCACCTTGACTAGATGCGTTGCCATCCCTGCGCTATTATGGAGACGAGGGCTTGATGAAATATAGACATCTATTTATTTTTTTATTTTGTCGTTTTCTGTTGTTTGTCTCTTGAAAAAGGTTCAATTTGAGCCGATACGTTGAGAATTGTCCTGTTTAGTTTTATTGTATGTTTTTTGTTTTTTTTCTTAAAAATATATTTTTATTAATAGGCTAGGTAAGTGTTTTAGTAACCTTTTTACATCATTTTGCATTACTATTTGTTCATTAGGTTACTGCGGCACCATCCACTTTGTCGGACACCCTCTGGCCATTTGGTTATTTATATTTTTACTTGAGGATACATTCAAGGGGATGCGAGAAAACGGTAAGCCTAAACAAGTGGGAGGGAAACATTACTTGGATAGGTTACAGTCGAACAGATTGCACCACTAAGACAAGAGGCAGGGGAAGTTAGAGGCCCGTTGCAGCCAACCTTCGTTGTGGATACGGCTTCTAACGATGATGATGTAAAGATTCACCAAGAAACAACAAATAGTATCACGAGAAGGAATTTTATATAAAAATTTCACTACCTGTCACTTTCACCTCCTGTCCCTTTCACAAACTGTCACTTTCACCACCTGTCACGATCACCATCAGTCATTCTCACCACCTGTCACTTTCACTACCTGTAACTTTCACCATGGGTCACTTTTGTCACCTGTCACTTTCACCACCTGTCACTTTTACTACCTGTCACTTTCATTATTGGTCACTTTCACCACATGTCACTTTCACTACCTGTCAATTTCACTACCTGTCAATTTTACCACGTGTCACTTTCACCACCTGTCACATTCACCACCTGTCACTTTTATCACTTGTAATTTCACCACGTGTCACTTTCACCATATGTCACTTTCACCATCCGTAACTTTCACCAACTTTCACTTTCACCACCTGTCACTTCCAGTACCGGTCACGTTCACTACCTGCCAATTTTACCACGAGTCACTTTCACATTCACCATGTGTCACTTATACAACCTGTCACTTTGACCACCTGTAATTTTACCACTTGTCACTTTCACCACCTGTCACATTCACCACCTGTCATTTTCACTACCTGTCATTTCACCAAGTGTCTCTTTCACCACCTGTCACTATCACTACCTGTCACTGTCACTACCTGTCATTTTCACTACCTGTCATTTCACCAAGTGTCTCTTTCACCACCTGTCACTATCACTACCTGTCACTGTCACTACCTGTCACTTTCACTACCTGTAACTTTCACCATGGGTCACTTTCACCACCTGTCACATTCACCACCTGTCACATTCACCATCTGTCACTTTCACTACCTGTAACTTTCACCACCTGTCACATTCACTACCTGTCACTTTCACCACCTGTCACTTCACTACCTGTCACTCATTACCTGTCACTTTCACCAACTGCCACTTTCACCACCTGTCACATTCACCATGTGTCACTTATACAACCTGTCACTTTGACCACCTGTCATTTCACCACTTGTCACTTTCACCACCTTTCACAACAAAGAGTATTCCACGTTATGTACATGGAAACACGGGCGTGCTTGTATGTTCTATTTCTCCTTGGACGTACGGGTCCGTGAACTAACTGATATCACTTTCTTTTATGTCTTTATACCATTCCTAATCTTTCCCATGCATGCAACACAATCCTTTGCATCATATTCCCATGATTGCGTATTAGATTTTTTATTCTTGATTTTTTTAAAATTAGAAACTATCATTATAGCACACGGGATATTCCCATAGGTGTCCCGCTCTCCGTTTCAGCAGCCATTCGAGTGTATGTAGACTCAGACCCAGTCAATTGTTGGTTACTTGATCTTCGGCTCTTTCTAAAAAGAGTATATTTTCTTCCGTCTTCTCCAATCACTTTCATTTCTGTCATTCTTTGTATGTGTACGTTATGTGTACGTTATGTGTACGTTATGTGTTCGTTATGTGTACGTTATGTGTACGTCTAATTGTCAATATGCTCCGTTTGCAATGAATTTATGACTGCTTTATGGAGATGGCTTTAGCGTCCTTGTCAAGGCTAACTGTGATTTGGAAAAGCAACATCAGTGTTGGAGTGAAAATCAAACTGTATAGGTCGCTGGTGCTTTCTGTTGTGTTGTATGGTTGTGAGAGTTGAACACTTACTGCGGACATGGAGAGAAGATTACAGGCTTTCGAGTACAAATGCTACAGACGAATTCTACGAGTTTCCTATAGGGAACATAAGACCAATGTGTACGTAAGAAATAAAGTAGAGATGTGTGCAGGTGTCCAGGAGCCATTGCTTTCAATAGTGAAACGACGAAAACTAGCATGGTTCGGACATGTATGCAGGCACGATTCCTTGTCAAAAACAATACTGCAGGGAACTGTCGAGGGTGGAAGAAGCAGAGGAGGACAAATAAAGACATGGACAGACAACATCACGGAATGGACAGGGCTAGATATTTCCACACTCATCCGCATCGCTGAGGATAGAATTCGCTGGAGGACTCTGTGTGCTGAAGCATCCAATGTGGTAACCCTACGACCCTGAAGGGTTATGAGTTTATTGATTATTGATTGATGACAGCTTTATCTCTTCTCAGTACTGTACCATCAATCGCAGCATTGCCTGCCAATGAGTCAGCTATTTCATCTCATCTGATTCCAGCATGACATGGGCAGTATATCCATGTAATGCTCGGTACAGTTGAGTTGTTCAATAACACAACCCAGTCCTTTGTCAAATATTCTTTTCTATCTTGCGCAGCATGCTTTAAGAGTCTGTGAGTATTACCGAGTGTGTTCATGTATCAGTTATCGTCCGACTCAGTGCTGCGGTAACTCCCCATATCTTCTTGCTCATATTCAATTAACACTAAAATATGCAGATGATGTTTCAACCAACTTCAAGCCGTTTCTGTAGGCAACAAAACCCCAACAGCATTTATTTGTATTTATATTGAATGAGCCATCTGTGTATATAATTATGTATCGTGGTTTCCAGTGTAGCTGGGTGAGTTCTTGTACTGTAACCACTTCCATGATACCAGTCCATTTCCGACACCATTATTTTAGTAGAATTATTGAATTATTACTTTAGTAAGTGATTTGTTTTCAATGCCTACCTTCTCCCATTCACTGCCATTTCCTACATCTTTTATTTCACATACTCTTCGCAGTATGTCTTCAGCTTCTGCCATCCATGACCTACACCTCTTGATTTGTTTTCCCTTTGTCTCATCCAGACGTTGGTGTAATGGGGGGAGGGGGTGAGTATATTCTGTTAACGTTTAGATACCACTTCTATTGCGTTACTTGATGTCGCACTCTAATACTGGGGAGATCGTGCAAAAATCTCATTGTAGATATGGGTGTATCTCTTGTACACCCCAGTACTGGTCTCATCACCTCATTTTGAAATTTTCCAATATATCTACTTGTGTCTGTTACAGTGTCAGTAGGCCGAGACCATAATCTATGACAGATAGAACCACCATTTGAAGAAGCATACAAAGTACCGGTTGCTGCATGTCATTGGTCGCTATAACCTTGATGACAGTGATCCCTCTCTTCTGAATCACATTTGTGAAATGCTTGTTGAATGAGAGACATTTATCAAATGTTATCCCCATATATTTACGATCCTCTTTCAATGAATGAACATGTGCAACTGAACTGACAGCTGACAGTGTGTTATTGCCTAGATTATTATCCATGGAGTGCCAGACAGCATTGTGTGTTGTGCACCATATAGACAATTGATCTACTCGACTCAGTACACTGTAAGCAATACCTGTTATCTACTCGACTCAGTACACTGTAAGCAATACATGTTATCTACTCGACTCAGTACACTGTAAGCAATACCTGTTCTTTCTATGCTTGTGTTGAATAGTAGAATATCATCAGTATATGTTAGAACTCTACAAGACCCAGCGGTTTGCAATTGAGAAATATTTAAAGTGTACACATTAAACATCACCTGAGATAGAGGAGATCCTTGTGGCAGACCAGGTGTAAAGTGCATTTACCACTGAGATTGGGAGTCGTGTAAAGTGCATATAACACAGAGAGTGGGAGTCGTTCAAAGTGCATACAACACTGAGAGTGGGAGTCGTGTAAAGTGCATATACCACTGAGAGTGGGAGTCTTGTAAAGTGCATACACCACTAGAAGTGGGAGTCTTGTAAAGTGCATATACTACTAGAAGTGGGAGTCTTGTAAAGTGCATACACCACTAGAAGTGGGAGTCTTGTAAAGTGCATATACTACTAGAAGTGGGAGTCTTGTAAAGTGCATACACCACTAGAAGTGGGAGTCTTGTAAAGTGCATACACCACTAGAAGTGGGAGTCCTGCAAAGTGCATACAACACTGAGAGTGGGAGTCGTGTAAAGTGCATATACCACTGAGAGTGGGAGTCTTGTAAAGTGCATACACCACTAGAAGTGGGAGTCTTGTAAAGTGCATACACCACTAGAAGTGGGAGTCTTGTAAAGTGCATATACCACTGAGAGTGGGAGTCTTGTAAAGTGCATATACCACTAGAAGTGGGAGTCTTGTAAAGTGCATACACCACTAGAAGTGGGAGTCATGGATTTAAACGAAAGCTCTGGAGAACACCCTCGAAAATTGCACAAATTACGAAAGGCTTATCGCCCGTACTTCTTAAGCAAACAGAGAAAACAACATTTTAAACAATATACGGCAATAAGAAAGTATAAATTCCCCGGTGAGTTGTGCGACCAAAAATTGGAGTAACAACAATTGGTGCAATTACCTGTCCCGCCCATCGCAAGAGTCGACTAAGGAGGTATTAAGTTGAGGTAATTCTCCCTCAGAGGGCCAAAGTGATTCATAAGCCATTCTGAACTCGGATTTATCACACCAAAACAATGAAAATATCATAGCTGAACTGTAGACCATGTCACAACGCATTCCATTCTCCGAACTACGTCCTGCTCACCTGCAGGAGTTTGAGAAAGTACACAAAAGAAGAGGAGACTTGTATGCATGTACAAATAAAGAACAACGTGAACACAAGACGTGCTGTGACGTCTTTTTTCAAGTCATTTATTTGGGTGACAAACATCATGTTGTTACAACAGAAATCAAGGCCAGTTTTTGTCATCAACTTATTCATGTGACATCAAGGATTAAAGGATATCAGAAATAAAATAACACGAAGGATATTTTCAAATGTGATTTACAGTCATTGTCTTTGAAAATGTGATTTGGTACCCCATACAAGTCTATCTAATAATGAGATTTGGTACCCCTTACAAGTCTATCTAATAATGAGATTTGGTACCCCGTACAAGTCTATCTAATAATGAGATTTGGTACCCCTTACAAGTCTATCTAATAATGGGATTTGGTACCCCTAACAAGTATATCTAATATTGAGATGTGATACCCCATACAAGACTATCTAATAATGAAAGTTTGTACCCCTAACAAGTCTATCTAATAATGAGATGTGATACCTCATTCAAGTCTATCTAAGATGAGGGGAGGGGAATGAAATAGTGTTATTTAAAAAATGATGGCGTCTTAGATATTTATATAACTAGAGTTTGGTGTCAATGATAATTTTAAGATAAATATCCAGAAATATATCACAAATCCAGAAATGAGGGTTTAAAATCACATATCCAGAAATATGGATTTAATATCACACATTCAGAAATGTGGGTTTAATATCACATATTCAGAAATGTGGGTTTAATATCACATATTCAGAAATGTAGATTTAATATCACATATTCAGAAATGTGCGTATAATATCACATATTCAGAAATGTAGATTTAATATCACATATCGAGAAATGTGGTTTTAATATCACATATTCAGAAATGTGGGTTTAATATCACATATTCAGAAATGTAGATTTAATATCACATATCGATAAATGTGGATTCAATATCACATATCCAGAAATGTAGATTTAGTATCACATATCCAGAAATGTGGGTTTAATATCAAATATCCAGAAATGTAGATTTAGTATAAAATATCCAGAAATGTGGGTTTAATATAAAATATCCAGAAATGTAGTTTTAATATCAAACATTTAGAAGTGTCGCAAATTAAAAAAAATCCAGTAATGAGGGTTTTATGTTAAATATCTAGAAGTTTGGTATTTTTTATTAGCTTTCTGGAAATACTCCAAATCTATTAGGAGAAGTGACCCCCGAAGGAAAGTTGACCACCAAAGTAAAACTGACCACTCAAGGATATTTGACAACCCAAGGAAATTTGACGACCCAAGGAAATTTAACGACCCAAGGAAAGTTGACACCCAAGGACAGTTGACCAGTCAAGGAAAGTTGACTACCCAAGGAAGATTGACCACCCAAGGAAAGTTGACCACCAAAGGAAAGTTGACCACCGAAGGAAAACTAACTACCAAAGGAAGGTTGACCACCCAAGGAAGGTTGACCACCAAAGGAAGCTTGATCACCCAAGGAAAGTTGACTGCCCAAGGAAATTTGATCACACATAATACAACTACCACTATCTCGACAGAGCTGAGGAAGTTATCATCTTCTGCGTCTGGATAGGTCGCGACAGATTAAACTACCACTTAAATAGACTAAAACTGGTTCCATTACCTCTGTGTCCATCTCGGTAGCAGCACAGACAGCTGAACAAATCATGCAGGACTCCAATACACTAAACCATTTAAGGGAGGAACACTGTCTCACAGAGACAAATATCCATAGAAATTTGTATGGTAGTTCTGAGGATCTTTAAAATACAGCAGTATTTATGAAGTAAACCAGATTTGCTGTGTAAACATGTTAAAACTGACTTGCTGTGTAGAGATGGCAAATTGTAAAGGAGCACCGAGGAGGGTTCAAATACAGCAGTATTTATCAAGAAAAGTGGACTTGTTGTGTAGACGTGTTAAACCAGGCTTGCTGTGTAGACGAGTTAAACTAGACTTGCTGTGTAGACGTGTTAAACCAGGCTTGCTGTGTACAGCAAGTTAAACTAGACTTGCTACACATGTTAAAACATGATCCAACTCACAGTAATGTTCAATGCTCCAACACTCAGTAATGTACAGTGCTCCAACTCTCAGCAATGTACAGTGCTCCAACTCTCAGCAATGTACAGTGCTCCAACTCTCAGCAATGTACAGTGCTCCAACTCTCAGCAATGTACAGTGCTCCAACTCTCAGCAATGTACAGTGCTCCAACACTCAGTAATGTACAGTGCTCCAACTCTCAGCAATGTACAGTGCTCCAACTCTCAGCAATGTACAGTGCTCCAACACTCAGTAATGTACAGTGCTCCAACTCTCAGCAATGTACAGTGCTCCAACTCTCAGCAATGTACAGTGCTCCAACTCTCAGCAATGTACAGTGCTCCAACACTCAGTAATGTACAGTGCTCCAACTCTCAGCAATGTACAGTGCTCCAACTCTCAGCAATGTACAGTTCTCCAACTCTCAGCGATGTGTGACTTTGAGAAGACGCCTACAATTCAGAGTAAGTATCTGTATAATGTATGTATGTTCGTCCAACACAAGTGATTGTGACCATTTTTGTACATCCACTTTTAAAAATTAGAATTATGACCATACATATTAGTTCATAGATGGCTAATGAGCCAAATTCGAGCTGTAAATGTTCTTGGACAGTTCGAACATGGAATTACCACTGTAGGCTGATTTTAGTCTATCCGTGACTTTCTAGCTGCTTTCCGCTGTTGGGCTGCAGAATTTCTCCACTTTTCACAAGATGATACGTTCTTTTTGACTGTAGAACGCCATGTAGATCTATTTTGTTCAAGATATTCCCATGTATCGTGTGTGTGACTGTATCGTGTGTGTGACTGTATAAATGTACAAGATTTGTCTCAAAATTTGATGTGTTGATGATTGTTATACCAATCGCATAAAATCACAAAAAACAACATTTATGTGATTGTATGATTATTTTCTTTGATTGTTAAATCAATCACATAAAAACCTGTAAACATGTTGTGATATCAATCTTGTGTTATCAATGTTGTGTTATCAATGTTGTGTTATCAATGTTGTGTTATCAATGTTGTATATCAATATTTTGATATCAATTCTGTGATATCATTGTTGTGATATCAATGTTGTGATGTCAATGTTGTGATATCAATGTTGTGTTATCAATGTTGTGTTATCAATGTTATGATAACAATGTTGTGATATCAATATTTTGATATCAATTCTGTGATATCATTGTTGTGATATCAATGTTGTGATGTCAATGTTGTGATATCAATGTTGTGTTATCAATGTTGTGATATCAATGTTGTGATATCAATGTTGTGATATTAATGTTGTGTTATCAATGTTGTGATATCAATGTTGGCGGCATTTGAACATACAGTACTTTTGTCTTCATGACTTCAATATCGCCTTCTGTACAATATACCCTTCATATAATCAACAATTTATTATAAATGAGCCATATTACTATAAATTAATCCACACGTGACAAATATCTAAGCAATATAATGAAAATTACACAAATAAGAAAATCATAATTAAAAGAATTCTGGGGAAGCTCAAATGTTACTTAAAGCAATTATAAATGGGGAAACCACAGGAGACATCAAATGTAATCGTTCTTTAATACATACACAACACACAAGCAATACACTTTCACAAGATGAACATCATTATTAATGATAAGGCGAATACAAACATGTTAAAGTCGGAGGTAGTGGTGACAGAATTACGTGAAACGTGACTTCAGTTAAGTTTTCATATACGCGATAATATGCCAAGATAAGCGACGACACACCAGGAAACAAGATACACCACGGCTCGCCATGATACAAGATACGCCACGACTCGCCATGATACAAGATACGCCACGGCACACCATGGTATGCGAGATATTCAAGTTCTTAGTCCAAATATATGTCCCTCATTATGAAGCGATTCTAACTTCAAACCCATCAATCTATCTATCTATCTATCTATCTATCTATCTATCTATCTATCTATCTATCTATCTATCTATCTATCTATCTATCTATCTATCTATCTATCTATCTATCTATCTATCTATCTATCTATCTATCTATCTATCTATCTATCTATCTATCTATCTATCTATCTATCTATCTATCTATCTATCTATCTATCTATCTATCTATCTATCTATCTATCTATCTATCTATCTATCTATCTATCTATCTATCTATCTATCTATCTATCTATCTATCTATCTATCTATCTATCTATCTATCTATCTATCTATCTATCTATCTATCTATCTATCTATCTATCTATCTATCTATCTATCTATCTATCTATCTATCTATCTATCTATCTATCTATCTATCTATCTATCTATCTATCTATCTATCTATCTATCTATCTATCTATCTATCTATCTATCTATCTATCTATCTATCTATCTATCTATCTATCTATCTATCTATCTATCTATCTATCTATCTATCTATCTATCTATCTATCTATCTATCTATCTATCTATCTATCTATCTATCTATCTATCTATCTATCTATCTATCTATCTATCTATCTATCTATCTATCTATCTATCTATCTATCTATCAATCTATCAATATATCTATCTATCTATTTGCTGAACCCTTTGTTGCCTTTCAGCGTCAGGGGTAGAAGAGTTTTCTGGGGATAGCCCTCTTGTGTCGTTTTAACGTTGTGTCCGTCTTTTCGGAAAACCCTTCATTTTCCTACGAGCACTTTGAGTTCTCACTGTAGGATTGCTAATCCTGTCGCAGTGTTCTATTGGGAAAACGTCACCAGGCTACGCTGTGATCTCTAATTAACGCATACATTAATGATACCCATCAATCGACAAATTAATAATCCTTAAGCCACAATCCCAACGCCCAATAATTCCTAAATCATTAATCAATAAATCTATAATCCATAAATCATCATCGTCATAAACCCGTAACCCTTCAGGGGCATAGGTGTGTCACTCTGGAAACATCATCATACAAATGTCGCCATTCATCTCAGTTCTTTGTGTGGGAATCTTAATCCTGTCCAGTCTTTAATATTATCAATCCATAATTTTCTTTAACCTCCTCTTCTTTTCCCCTCCGTCCTCAACTGTTTCCTGCAAGATGTTTTTGGGAAAAGAATCGTGCCTATAACACGAAAGATAATCAATAAACCATCAAGGGGCGAATAAATAATCCTTAAACCATCAAGTGAAGAATCAATAATCCGTAAACCATCAAGTGAATAATCAATAATCCTTAAACCATCATACTATTAGCCAGAAATCCATAACTAAACATCCTTATCTCACCAATCCATCAAGCTAACATCCCATAAACATCAATGCACCAACAGGTGTCAGAAGTATATTTGGTAAACAATATATCAATGATTTTGGTGACAATATACCCGTGTTTTGGTAAACAATATACCAGTGTTTTTGGTAAACAATATACCAGTGTTTTTGTAAACAATCTACACATGTTTTTGGCAAACAATATACCAGTGTTTTTGTAAACAATATACCAGTGTATATGTAAACAATATACCAGTGTTTTTGTAAACAATATACCAGTTATTTTGGTAAACAATATTCCAGTGATTTTGTAAAAAATATATCAGTGTTTTGGTAAAGAACATACACATGTTTTTGGTAAACAATATACCAGTGTTTTTGTAAACAATATACCAGTGTTTTTGTAAACAATATACCAGTGTCTTTGGTAAACAATATACCAGTGTTTTTGTAAACAATATACAAATGATTTTGGCAAACAATATACCAGTGTTTTTTGGTAAACAATATACCAGTGTTTTTGTAAGCAATATACCAATGTTTTTGGTAAACCATATACCAGTTTTATCGTAAACCAAAAAACATTTTACCAAAAGTCAAGTGACGAAAATCATAAATCCATAAATCATCATCATCCGCTGGTTGCTACCTTGCTTTATCTAGGTATATACCTTTACTTAGGTATTTACCTTTACCTAAAGTATTTACCGTTACCTAGTTATTTACCTTTACTTAGTTACTTTGACCAGTGTTTTTGTAAACAATATAGCAGTGTTTATGGTAAACAATATAACAGTGTTTTTGTAAACAATATAGCAGTGTTTTTGGTAAACAATATACCAGTGTTTTTGGTAAACAATATACCAGTGTTTGGCATCGAAACAGTTGTAGTCTACTGATGGGTTGGCAAAATTCGGTCTGCGTGCTAAATTCGGCTCACCAATCCAATTTTTCTGGGCCGCCAGACTGAGTTAAAAATGCGAAAAGCACGAGTATGCTTAATAACGTATACCATCACTCTGTATGATTATGAGGTATCTTCGATATTTTCCAAGTATATCTCATATAAAACTGAAAGATTAAAACTCATTGCAGACAAATAGGTCTCCAAATCAATTCATCAAAAACAAAAATTATGGACTTCACTAATTCATCTAACGAAATTACTTTAAATGGACAACAACTTGAAAAAGTACAGAAATTCTCCTATCTAGTATGCAAATTAACACTCGACGGTGATGTCATGCCAGAAATTACAACTCGCATTGCCCTAGCATCAAGTGCATTTAACAGACTATCTAATATCTGGAAGTCAAAGTCAATCAGCACACGCACGAAAATGCGCTTATTTAATTCGGGCGTTATTCTGGTGCTATCATATGGATGTGAGAGCTGGAAAAGCTCTTTATCTTCAGAAAAGAAATTACTGAGTTTCGTGAACAAATGTCTTCGTATGATAACTAACACCCATTGGAATGAATTCAAATCTAATGTTAAAATCAGAGAAGAGACACATCAAAATTTCATCACAGATGTTATCAGAAAACGCCGTTGGTCCTACATCGGGCATGTCCTACGCGCAGACACCAACAGAATACACCACTAATCTCTTGAATGGATACCTACAGGCAAAAGAGCAAGGGGTAGATCAAAAGAAAGAATCAGAAGAACAATACTTAGAGAAAGTAAAATAAACAATATTCATAATATTCAAGAACTGCACAGAATAGCTTTGAACAGACAGAATTGGAGAGATCTGACCTCTGTCCTATGCGCTAACTTCAGCGCAAAAAGGAAAATGAATGAATATCTCATATGGTTGGTATGCGCTTTTCCAAGTATATCTCACATGATTAGTATGCAGTTTTGCAAGTATATCTCACATGATTTGTATGTGGTTTTCAAAGTATATCTCACATGATTGGTATGTGGTTTTACAAGTATATCTCATATGATTGGTATGTGGTTTTACAAGTATATCTCACATGATTGGTATGCGGTTTTACAAGTATATCTCACATGATTGGTACGTGATTTGTCCGTGCATATCCCAGACTTAGGTGAGACAAGATCATCCTCTACACATACAGCTTAAGAAGATCCAGACATAAAGAAAAACACATTTTGGGAGAGATACTGTAAGGATACTCTCATATAGATTTGTGCACTAGTATGTAAAGAAATCGAGGAAGGGAACTGCCACCCCAACTAATAGTTGCTGCGACTTAGTATAGGAAGAGTTGTTTTTATCCCAGACCGCTGGTTGCTGCCCTGAGATTTACCTTTACCTAGGTATATACCTTTACCTAGTTATTTACCTTTAACTAGTTATTTACTTTACCGAGGTATTTACCTTTAACTAGTTATTTACCTTTACCTAGGTATTCATTAGGTGAGAAATGGATACCTATTCCCAGGGTATTCAAGACTTTTAAATCCATCATTACAGATAACGCAGAGAGTGTACTCATGTGAGAGTGAACGCGGAGACAAATGTACTTAGCGACAAACATGTTGATGACACTGCTGTAATTTAATCAAGTCATGCACCACAAGAGGCGGTCATGGGCCTTTACTGCCAGATCAAATGGAATAACAGTTGACAAAGCTAGTAGGGGCCGTAACAACAAGTTGTCTAACAATAGAAGAGGTGTGCATTTAGGCTTTAATATGACTGGGCTCTCAAGCCCTTCTCCGTGCACTTATCCTAAATGACTCTGTCATTTCCCTATGCATGTACCCTGAATGACTCTGACATTTTCCCATGCATGTACCCTGAGTGACTCTGACATTTTCCCATGCATGTACCCTGAGTGACTCAATCCGTATAATTTATAAATAAAACTGTCGATGTTCGTGTGAGATGGGTAGCGTCCTTGGAGATGGCTAAAAGGTTAGCGTCACTGTGCAAAATAGATTTCATGTTTGTTCCTGGACAAACTGGGGTAGAAAGACATGAGTTAGTCCACAAAGCTGTCTGGTTCTGCTATCATAACTTATGGTTACCTTACGAACAGAGAAGACAAATTCAATGCTCTGTGAATGTCAATGTGAACATAATATTTTGATGTCCGCGCACATGGTGAAGTTTCGAGAATGTAGAATATGGGATTGAGGATATACGTAGAACACCTAAAAGGAACACCCAACACATATTTAAAAAAAAAACCGGAACAGGAATCGTCAGCAGCAACACTCTTATAGATTTTCTTAAGAGGAGATCTATCATAGCTATGTACATGGCTGGTGTACAGAACATAGACTTAAACCTAAACCTAACGTATTGTGAAGCGGTACCATGCAGGATGGACAGTGCGAGTGCTTAGTCATATGCTGTAAAAATATTGTAAAATACAAGTGGAAAACATGATTGAAAAATAGTGGGAAAAAACTAGTGGAAAACGAGATGGTAAAAATAGTGTAAATATAGATGGAAACCATAATGGTAAAAGTAGTTTAAAATATAGATGGAAAACATAATGGTAAAAATAGTGTAAGATATAGATAGAAAACATGATGGGAAAATAGCGTAAATTAGAAATGACAACATTATGGTAAAAATGCAGGAGTGCCAAATCTAGTTCTTCACAGAAACAAACGATTTTTAAAAAATAGATGAAGAAAACAATTATGAAAAATAGTGAGATCCTCAGAAATCTGAACTGTTAGTAAATATACGGAACTTTGTGAGAAATTCAGGCAAAAAGGACATGCATTATTTGTTTACTTGTTTAGATATCTGGAAATATCAGCGATAAGTTCATATTTCTTAGATGCAGTGTGGTGGTTTCTCTAGAGATTCCTGTCATACATAGCCACGTTATACAATGCCTAATGAAGAAGCCTCCTACTCAGAGAGGTTAAAAAAAACGATGAAAGCTTCGTTAAAATGATTAAAATTTAGTAAAATCATGGAAAATTCATTAAAATGAAGTTAAACTCTTCAAATTGATGTAAGATTCAGTAAAATGATGAAACAATTCAGTAAATGTATAGGAAAGTCAGTAAAATGATGAAACAATTCAGTAAATGTATTGTAAAGTCAGTAAAATGATGAAACAATTCAGTAAACGTATAGGAAAGTCAGTAAAAGGATGAAACAATTCAGTAAACGTATAGGAAAGTCAGTAAAATGATGATGTAAGTAATATTAATTCGTCGTAGTAGGATTTTGTCACTCTTGTTTCCTATGCTAAACAATTGAATTTTATTTTTTATTTCCAGATTGGTGTTTCGTCGTCTTATTCTGTGATCAGTCACATTACATTTACTTTACTTATTCTGTGATCAGTCACATTACATTTACTTTACTTATTCTATGATCAGGCACATTACATCTAAAGTAATAATATTGAATACGTAAATATGTGTCACAAATACCTACCACTACTCATAGAATGATGATAGGCACAATTATAATAAAATGAATAAGTGCGAAAACGACTGACGTTTCGATGTAAGATCTTCATCTGAACTAACAGTTAATGATAATAAAACAATGAATAACGAGGAATAGTAATTTAAAAACATCTTTTAAAAAATAAGCAGCCCGTGTTGCGGTCATATCCGTGGGATGGTATAGAATCTGACCATAATCCAGTATTATACAAAGTTCATGTAAAACTTAAACATACAGAACATAGAAGAAATCAAGAACCACAGGTGACACATCGGCACTGAAACAACCAGAGATACAGCAAAAATACTTTGTTGGAGTAAATAAAAGATATGAACATCTAATGATAGAATGCCTGGAACAATACAGAAGGAAGAATCAAGAAGAGAAAATAAACAATAAATGGGACAGTCTAAAGAAAAACATTCAAACATCAAATAAAAATTTACCAATAAGAAAAGCCAAGATCAATCTCTGTGCATTTTTAAAATTTAAAATCCATGCCTCGCAGCCTATGTTGTCATTGGAAACACGCATGTTCTGATCATACATAGTTTGACGTTGCTGCTCTTACCTTGTCAAAGATTTTTCATTTTGTGCATGTTTCAGTGTCACCATTGCAATTCTTTTCTTGATTTCGACAGTGCAGTCTCCTGAGCTATTTATGTTTGTGCCCAAATTCTGGAAATATGTTACGCCCTCTAGCTCGAAATTGTCAATTATTGTATTTGGTTGTACTTTCACTTTATCGGTTGTCATACTTTTTGTTTTCTTTAAATTTAAGTACAGGTATTGTGCTTTACTATGTTCTTTTGATTCTTGATTAGGAACAAGCGTCACAGCACTGGGGGGGGGGGGGATTCCCATATGTGCTCTGCTTGTTGTTCCGTCAGCCATCTAAAAGTGTATAAGCTCAGTGTCCCAGTCAGTTGACATTTGATGTAGACCTTCTACGTTTGTTGTTAAGAGAACTGTATCGTCAGCATATCTGATTTCTGGGATCTGCTGACCACCGATGGTAGGAGGCTGGAAGTAAATATATGTCATGTCGTCTTTTACTTGTCGCATTATGTTTTCAGCGAAGATGTTGAATAGGTACCGTTGTAGTGTGCATCCTTGTCTAACTCCTTTCTTTACATCAAACCATTATGATATTGTTCCGTTCACTTTTACTGCTGCCTCTTGTTCATGATAAATCATTGAAATTAAATATGAGATGTTTAGGAAATCCCATGTCGACCACAATTTTCCATAATTGATCATGTCGTAGACAATCGAACGCCTTGCTGTAGTAGATGAAACATGCGTGTTGGTCTGTATTGAATTACCTACATTTTTCTATAATGATTCTTATGTTGAAGATATGGTCTCAGATGCATTTGCCGGATCTAAAACCTGCCTGTGCCTCATGAACTTCTGTTTCTATCTTATTTTGCATTCTCTTCATTATGATATTTAATAGTATTTTACGAGTTTGTCTTGTAAAATCGATAGTTTTATAGTTAGTGCATAATTGTAGGTTACCAGCTTGTCTTATAAAATCGATAGTTTTATAGTTAGTGCATAATTGTAGGTTACCAGCTTGACTTATCAAGTCGATAGTTCTACAGTTATTGAATAAATGAGGGATGCCATTTTTTGGTAATGGGATATAAACTGATCTTTTGTCTAGTCCTTAGCCATATACCAGTGACGTACCGAACTCAACAACAAAACAGTAACATAAATCTATCGAATTTAATAACAGAACAGTAACATGACGTAACGAACTCAACAGGAGATTAGTGACATGATCTAACTAGCTCAACAACAGACTAATGACACGATATATCGAACTCAAAAACAAAAAAAATAATATGATATAACAAACTAAAAAACAACAAACATCTGACTAAACATATCTTGAGGAACATTAAACAGGTGTTGACTAAATCTTATTTTGTTAAATTTAAAAAAAACATGACAGGATTGAGGTAATCTGGTATCCACGATCATCCATCAATATTTTATGTTGTGCATATAATTACACGTCTCACCATCTCATATCATATGTCGACTTTGCAATTACTATCGATTTAATTTACTTTATCCCGCTTATATTCGCTTTTGTCTTGTTACTGCAGCTCTCACTTCAGCACATTTCCAACCTGTTGTGTTACCACTGACACTGGTGAGTTATCTTCTTCTTCTTCAGCGTTGATTTTCACACTTCCACAGGTTCTCTCTTGTAGCAGGACAATGCGTTGTGTCGTCGTTGTATATGCACCAATGGCCCGACACATCCGCCTTAAGCGTAGGTGAATTATCCCACTACATATATTTTAGTATTCCAAGGACGTAGAATAATTAATTTCATATGATCGTGCCAAAAGTTGTTTTCAACCATCTCAAAATTCTCTGTGTCATGTTGATTTTTAGCGTACGGTTTTGTATTTAATATTTTAGAATGCCATTACAGCATGCTCTGCATTACGTCTCGCAAACTGAGAGTCATCGATTTCTATGCCATTATCCTATTCTTAATAAATATCGTATGCTTGCATAGCATACTGTACAACGTTTGCATTAATTTTGTTGTTCATATGCAAGAAGTGTCGCATCAATAGCTGAAAAAATTGATATTTATAAAAACCGTTCTAAATATTACGATTTTTATCTTTTAATTTTGTCTTTATTCCTTTTGTTCCGTCAATTACTCATCTTTTTGTTCGTTTCGTTTCCACATATAATTACGTTTTTTCTGTACTTCCTGACCATCCGGCATCTCATTTCCTTATTTCCGTTGCTTGCGTTTGTTTGTTGTAATAATTTTTCCATTCGTCGTCTTTTGATGTTTTGTGTGTATCTTGATAAAAACCGTTTGGTTGCAACGTTGAATAAAATATGATTTGTGTATTGCAATTTGTATGTTTTCTTGTGTGCACATCATTATCCATTAGTTTTAGTTGTAGTCTGTCGTGTCTTATTGAAACGATTTTATAAACATGTGTTTTACGTAAGTACAATTGTTGATACGTTTCACTCAGCTACCTTGTATTGATTGTCGTATTCAATATTACGAATGTGATGTCCTGAAACTTCCCACACAAATATCCGTTCAAATTGTAAATAATTCATAAAATATATTAAATAATGATATAAACCTTGGAAAATAGAACTAATTAATGATTAGTGTACAAATATTTATATATCCAATATATTAAAACATTTTTTTCGTCCTACTTAAAATATTAGATTGCAAAATTACTCTTTTTTATTCTACTTATGTTATTAAATTGCAAAATTATTTTTCTCGTCCTACTTAAGTTATTAGATTGCAAAATTATTTTTCTCGCCCTACTTAAGTTATTAAATTTCAAAATTATTTTTCTCGTCCTACTTATGTTATTAAATTGCAAAATTATTTTTCTTGTCCTACTTAAGTTATTAGATTGCAAAATAATTTTTTGTATTCTACTTATGTTATTAAATTGCAACATTTTTTTTCTTGTCTCACTTATGTTATTAGAATGCAAAAGTTCACATGCTTTTATAAAATCTCTTTCAGACGTACATTTTCGTCGAAACTGATTCAACGTTTTTTAAGTTATACATTTTTTCCCCATGGACTAAAATTTACAGGCGAGTTATAATAAAATGGGTACAGTACAAGTAGACACCATTACATGTTAAATTATGTCCCTTGTCTATGTTCGTAATTTTCACGTTAATCAATTAATACATGAAATATTTGGTTATTTAGGGTTGGGGTTAGGGTTAGTTATGTAAACCACAACTATCATAACCCTAACCCAAAACCCTTAAATAAATTCATATGTAAAGTATTAAATGATGAACATGAATTTACAAACATAGATAAGGTAAATAACTCGACTATGTAGTGGTGGTTACTTGTACTGTACCAGAAAATGTACCCAGTAATTGGAAAGGTACTGACATAGAAACAAAATAATGCAAATTACATTATCAAACTGAATGATATAGTAGTAAAACAGGTCCACGAATTCAAATATTTAGGTACAACGATTACATCAGATGGAAGAAGTTCAATAGAAACATTAAAAAAAAAACAGAATAGGGCAGTCAAAAGCGACATTCACAAAAATAAAAAATATGTTGCGTAATATGACCGTGTCATTATAAGCGATGAAGAGAGTTCTGCAGTGCAATATAACTCATATAGCAACATATGCATGCGTGTCTTCGACAATAAACAAACGGAAAAGTGAGAAATTAGAGGCAACAGAGATGTGGTTCTACAGACTATTGCTGAGAATACCATGGACTGCAAGGAACACTAATGTGGAGGTGTTGAACGAATCGAATGCGAAACGGAGATTAATCAATAATATAAGAAAAATACAATCTTTATATTTTTGCCACTTCATGAGACAAGCAGGTTTGGAGAACATAGAACAGGCAAGATTGAAGGCAACCGTGACAGAAGGCGACAACATGAAAAAATATTATACAGTTTAATAACGTGGAACGGAAGGAAAAAAACAACAACGACATTGATACATAATGATGGAGACAGAGAGCTGTGGAGAGCCATGATCGCCTACGCCAGCCGGCATGGCACCTAATGAATGAATCGAAATAGAAATTGACATTGAGGCTTGTTTCCTACTACTTAAATATCATTTCTGTTAAGTACATAGTCGCTAGGTCATGTTGCTAGACTATAATTGCGACTAACAACTGGTCTATTATTTTATCCTTAACGACTATCCTTCATATGACAGTACAAGGATATTATCCCTTATTATACAATTATTACGAACTCGGTAATGACAGAGAAATTCAGATTTCGTCATACACAGATTTTGGCAAGAAAGGAAAGCCAGTTCAAATATGAAGGAAGATAATCGATAATTTAGAGAAAAAAAAAATGTTTTTGAAAGTTGAGCTTTTAAAAAGAAATATTTTTTACAAGGTCACACTGTTCCCATAGTTACTGAGAATGTTGAATGGTTTCATGAGTCGAGACTGGCTGGATGTTGTGTTGTTATTTTAATTGACACGATGTCATTTTCAAATCAGAGAGTGGTGAGGTTCCGATATGGAGAAATTGAGTAGTTAGTTCTGTACATACCTCTTAAGAGACGGCGGAGGGTGCGATTGGGGTGGGGGGGGGGGGGGTGTGCTACTAAAATGACTTTCCTATTTTTGTGTACTTTATTTTCAAGGACTTTATTATTTTTTAAACTAGTTATAAAAGTGATTCGGACGAGGCGACTACTAGATTTTTTTCAAATTTCTATCACTCAATATGATGTTCAGACTTCCACCTAATTGGGGGTGGGGGTGGGGGAGGGTCGATATTTGGCTCCTACAATCTATCAATCTATCTATCTATCTATCTATCTATCTATCTATCTATCTATCTATCTATCTATCTATCTATCTATCTATCTATCTATCTATCTATCTATCTATCTATCTATCTATCTGTCTATCTGTCTGTCTGTCTGTCTGTCTGTCTGTCTGTCTGTCTATCTATCTATCTATCTATCTATCTATCTATCTGTCTATCTGTCTATCTGTCTATCTGTCTATCTGTCTATCTGTCTGTCTGTCTGTCTGTCTATTATATATTGTCTTTTCTCTGCTTATGGAGTCGCAGGATTAAATGACGATCGGTATTCGACTATTGCAAGTTTGGTCGCTTGATATGCAGTAATACTGTGCCGTGTCAGAATATTGGTAACTCCTTCAATCCACCTTCTTCTTCGTCTTCCTCTGTATCGTGCTGTTTCCATTTTCATATTGTATGCTCTTGCCGCTTCCAATAAGGGGAACATAATATTTCATTATGTGGCTGAACCATTTCAATCTCTGTCACAATATATTTGACTACTGATGTTGTTTAAACAGTTCTTGTAATCTCCTCATTTCTACCAAGATCTCTTCGTGTTCTGTGTGCTGCTAATCATAGACATCTTATGTCACAAGTAGTAAGTTTTCTCTCTTGTTCTTTAATTAGTCACCATGTCTGTTATTGAAAACACAACGCTGTTATGAATATTGACTTTATGATTTGCCTTTTGGTTTCTATCAGGACAGATATTTCCTTAAAAATTAATAAAGTTCATAAGTTGAAGTTGTCTTTTTGAATTATTATCTCGAGTACACTCTTCCGTCGGTTGTAAAAGTACTCCCGAGATATTTAAATTCCTGCACTTATTTCAGTAGTTTATTTATCGTTATGTTGATTGCATTGGGTTTTCTGCCTACAGACATTACTTCTGTGTTTTTTCTGTGTTTATCTTCATGTTGTGATTGAGACAGCTTTCGTTAAGTAGGTTTATGTCATCTTGAAGCTCTTCACTTGAAATCCGGAGTAGGCACTGATCTCGTCTGCAAAGAGTAGTTCTGTTAGTTCATGTTATGGTAAGCTTCTGGTGGTGTTTCTACTGTTTTTGTCATATTTTCCATATAAATAATAAACAATAATGTTGATAAGACACAATCCCTGTCTATTTTCTGATGTTACTGAATTCCCCCTTTGTATTTGTAAGTCCCGCATTTGTTCTAACTGTACTTAAACTATCTTTGTATATGGCTCTTACACAGTTTAATAACGTTCTTTTTATTCTATACTTTTCTAGAATACTCCACACTAGTTCTCTATTTATTCGACTAAAAGTTTTCTCTTGATCTATAAAAGCAATATTCACTTTTTTTGTATTATATTGTCTTTTCATTTTTTTTTAAAGCGAAAATATTGCATCTGTACATCTTCTTCCTTTTCTGAACCCGAACTTTTCCGGACTAAGCACTGGTCCCACAATATGTCTTATCCTTTTCTAAATAATCTTAACGAACATTTGACCGACATGACATGACTTAGCAAGGAGATAACTATGTATATGACACAATCTTGATTGCTTCTTTTTTTCTTCCATATTGGTACAATGATTGCTCTTTGCCAATCAGTTGGTAGAGTTCTTTCTTTCTTCATTTCTGAAGATGAGAAGAAACCAAGTTACTCCAGTCTCTCCAAAAGCCTACATTGCGTCGGTTGTTACTCCAGTTTCTCCACAAGCCTATATTGCTTCGGTTGTTACTCCAGTTTCTCCACAAGCCTATATTACTTCGGTTGTTACTCCAGTCTCTCCACAAGCCTATATTACTTCGGTTGTTACTCCAGTCTCTCCACAAGCCTATAATGCTTCGGTTGTTACTCCAGTCTCTCCACAAGCCTATAATGCTTCGGTTGTTACTCCAGTCTCTCCACAAGCCTATATTACTTCGGTTGTTACTCCAGTCTCTCCACAAGCCTATATTGCTTCGGTTGTTACTCCAGTCTCTCCACAAGCCTATATTGCTTCGGTTGTTATTCCAGTCTCTCCACAAGCCTATATTGCTTCGGCTGTTACTCCAGTCTCTCCACAAGGCTGTATTGCTTCGGTATTTACTCCATCAATTACCGCCGAATTATTTTTTGGGTTGTTCTTGATAGCTTCTCTTACTTTTTGTTCCAGGATTTCAGGTTCTTCTTCATTTGTGTATTTTGGTTTGAATGGTGTTATATGTTTCTTTTCTAGTATGTTCAGCTTTCTCTGGTCTGATCTTTCTCGTATATGGGAATGCCTGTTGTTTAAATATTCTGTCAGGTAACTGTCGAGAGTGAAAGAAGCAGAGGAAGACAAATTAAGACATGGACAGACAACATCAAGGAATGGACAGGGCAAGATATTTCCACACTCATCCGCATCGCTGAGGATAGAATTCGCTGGAGGACTCTGTGTGCAGAAGCATCCAATGTGGTACCCCTACGACCCTGAAGGGTTATGGGTTTATTTATTTATTTATTTATATATTCTGTGGGTTGAGAAGGTTGGTCTCGTATCCTCATTTTTGCCATGGCTTTATAGAACTGTCTACTGGACTCTACACCTCTACACAGAGTCTGCTATAACTTTATCCATACATGATACAAGAAGTGCCTTTTTCTTGCTTGATTACTCTTACAGTAACTCGTTTTACTAATCTGTATCTTATATAGTTGTATTCTGTTCGTGTACTCAGCCGGGTCTTGTACTGTTTCTTCGTAGTTTTCACGGCTTCTTTAATTTTATTATTCCACCAAGCTGTTTTCTTTTGTAGGCTCCTACTCCTCCTGTGTGTCACAGTGTTTTTGGTCAGCATTCTAGAATGGTGTTTTGAATTTTTTGCCATACGATTTCTATGTTATCTTCTGGTATATACTTCTCTGTAATAGCTGCCGTCATGTGTGTGTTTATTTTCTTTGATTCTAAGTCATTTAATTTCCTAGTATCAAGTGTTTTTGTTTTCATTGCTTTTCTGCGCTTCTGGCTATGCGTTGTTTTCTCTAGGCGCGCGTTTACAGGGCAATTTTCTGTACTTACTGTGGTGAGGAGAATGACCTTGGCATTTCCAACATTGTGTTTTTCTGCCTGTCGTGTCAGTATGACATCTATCTGAGCAGCTTTACCGGATTGTTCCATTTATAGCATGTGTGTAGTTTACTATTTTTATGCTAAAAACTGTTTGTGATGTAAAACCCGTGTTCGACACAGATCTGTATAATTTATATTGCCCATTGTAGTTGAAATCTCTGTTGTTAACTGTGAATAGGCCTACCTTGTTTTCCCACGGTGTTCGCCTCTGCTCTACATGACCGTTGAGGTCTCCCATTACACATGTCCAATAATATCTGACACTAAGACGGAGTACTGATCTTTTTCTTCTGTGTTGTATCAATTGTTCCTAGGTGCGTATGTTTGTATGAGAGTTGTATCTTTTATTACTACTAGTTACATGACTATTATCCTTTCTGATTTGAATTCTATTTTGTTTATGTAGCGGTGACTGGTTCGAGACTGAATCCTACCCCATGTATAGCCCTTCGATCTTCTTTAACACGGCTCCGCAGGATAATGTGTAATTGTTGTGTGTTAGCTTCGTATTTTTACCTTTCTTTCCACTGTCAGATATTCTCATGATGGTAAACTTGTGTTTAATCATAAATTCAACTATGTCTGGTTCTTTATTCTTGATGCCACAGAAAATAATGGCTACTCTAATCTACATTCCTGTGGTCTAACAATGGCACCTATTATTACAGTCTTGTGGTCGAACAATGGCTACTCTAATCTGTAATCATGTTGTCTAACAATGGCTCCTCTAATCTGTAATCATGTTGTCTAACAATGGCTCCTCTAATCTGTAATCATGTTGTCTAACAATGGCTCCTCTAATCAGTAATCATGTTGTCTAACAATGACTCCTCTAATCTGTAATCATGTTGTCTAACAATGGCTCCTCTAATCTGTAATCATGTTGTCTAACAATGGCTCCTTTAATCTGTAATCATGTTGTCTAACAATGGCTCCACTAATCTGTAATCATGTTGTCTAACAATGGCTCCTCTAATCTACAGTCATGTGGTCTAATAATATTAACGTAATTTTACAAATATTTTATCATTATTTTTGTTTTCCATGTGGGGCCGTAACATTTTCTCTCCACGACGCGTTTATGCATGCAGTTTTCTTCAACTTCTATTTTTCATTAGCGTTCATTCTCACACTCCCGCTGGATCTATCTTGTAGCAGGACACATTCTCACACTCCCGCTGGATCTATCTTGTAGCAAGTCCATGATCTTACTAGTTTTCCACCATGATATTGTTCAGAGAATGGAAATACGATTTGTCACCGTTTTATTTGCGCAAATATCTCGAGACATCCGTCTTCGGCAGAAACGTCTATTATAAGATCCCAATTGATATTTTCCCCCTTCAGATGTTCCTCTACAGATGTTACTCGGTTTCCCAACTCTCTCCAGCGCTTGTGAGTTCCTGTGGATCATTTTGTTGGTTTTGTTGTTCTGCTTCTTTTTGAAGGTATCCATTTCCGTTTTCTACTTTGTTGTCTCTGCACTGATGTGTTCTATTTAACTACTCATCATTTGATACCAAAGGGTTTTAAAAAATGGTTTAAAACCGTAGAAGATTGACTTCACTGTACTCGGTTTCCCATATGTACTCTGTCCCTCTCAACGAAGCGGCACGCCGCCTGCTGAGACTACCACTCATAGCACGTAACTTCGTAGCTTCAAGTGATAATTCTCAGGGATCTCCCAAAAAAATCCACCTTATAAACAAGACGACACGAGCCGGATTCGAACCCGTGACCTCTTGAACGCAAGGCGAGCAGGTTAACCACTACGCCAGGGAGATACCTAAAAATGTTACCAACAACAAACAAAGCAAAACTGGCATGCAGAAACCAGTAAGTTTTGTTTTGTTTGACTGTTGTTTCTTGACAAAAACTCACGAATGCAAATCGATAAACCTCTTTGAATTTTGTTCTTCTTTTATGTAGTTACAATTTGTATTTATTTTAGCAATATTAAGATTTAATTATTTATGCTATTATCACTCTCCGTTTGTGCAATTGGAATCCAATTTCGTACATAATATGGGGCGGGGGGGGGGGGGAGGTAGTTTCATTGGGCATTTAACATCCGTGGCTCTCGACTCTACAGACCTCCTAGCTGAATTAATGAGGCCATCATTCGATACGATTTTGATTATTGTCACGATTTTCATTGGTTGCTATTGATATACTTGGATTAGCGTTGTCTATTTTTGGCTTATGATTCCAAATATATAAATATTGACCAACGGAAAACACAAGAATAATTAAGAAAAGAAAGGAATAAAATCCTCATTAATTCCAGTAGAAGGCTTGTACCGCCGAGAGGTACGTTAAAATCACTTATTCATTTAAAAAGTTTGTTAGGAAGTAAGCTACATATGTATATATATATATATATATATATATATATATATATATATATATATATATATATATATATATATATATATATATATTATATATATATATATATATATATATATATATATATATATATATATATATATATATATATATATATATATATATAAAAACTCCCTACCTCATTTTAACAGTTATCCAAAATCAAAACGGTAACAAAAAATAAAATCGAACTTAAATGTTGTAATTACCCACAACATCAATGTAATAACCTCAACTGTCCACATTTAAAATTACCTTTGTTTATATTCTGGTCTGGTTTTGGCAATTTTAATCTTCTTTTTTAGTTTTATTTCGGTTTTTACATGATACCATTTACCGACATATGTACAAGAAAAACAACAACATAAATATCATTTATCATCACAAGTTGATATTAGGTGACCAGAAGCACAATTAACACAACAGTGTGGCGTCTGTAACAAATTTTCAGAACAGCAATATACAGGCAAATATCATTTGTTAAATTCAAACATGAAAAACATCCGTTGGGAGAGTGCAGCTTTCGGTGTATTTCTTAATGGTTAACATTGTATGTGCGCAGAATTGGTATACATTTTTGGTTTAAATATAAGTATACAAAAATATACGGCATACATTTAGTAATGCTTATGTCACGATACATAATTCTTCTTCTTCTTCAGCGTTCATTCTCAAAACTCCCGCTGAATCTATCTTGTAGCAGGACCATGATCCTATTAGATTTACAGCAGGAAATTCCAGAAAATTGAAATGCGTTGTGTCGCCGTTTTATTTGCACCAATAGCCCGACACATCAGTCTTCGGCGGAATAAATAATTCAGGATGGGAGATTGTTATTAATATTTTAAACACAAACTAATTAAAAATACACTTCTTATAATATATGTTTTCAAGAAATAGTTATCAATAAGAGACATATCAATATGTAGTGGCAAAAATTAACAGAATGTTGTGATCTGTTTTGTCAGAAGTTATTCAACATGAAAGATTGTATGACCTGCTTTGTTAATGAGAGATTGTGTGATCTTTTTTGCCAATGAGAGATTGTGAGATGTTTTGTCAGATGCTATTCCGCATGAGAGATTGTATGACTTGCTGTGTTAATGAAAGATTGTGTGATCTGTTTTTTCATTGAGAGATTGAGAGATGTTTATTTTAGAAGTTACTCCACATGAGATATTGTATGACCTGCTTTGTTAATGAGAGATTGTGTGATCTGTTTTGTCAGAAGTCATTCATAATGAATGATTATGTGATTTGTTTTATCACAACGTACTCAACATGAGAGATCGTGCTGTCTAACAATGGCTCCTCTAATCTGTAACAATGACATCTATTATGTCAATAAAAGTACCACGACCGACCCTGGAAAACATGCTCTCTAAGTTATACATTAAACCGGAGACTATACGCTATGCGCATCTTGATGATGATCATTTCTGAGCAATATACATTTTTACATAAATAATTTAAAGTTCTGGTTCTCAAGTTGGACAATATGACTACAGCACATCCCACAAAGAAAACATTGAAAAACATCAGGGACCCACGAACCCATCTATGGATTCACCAAATATGTTAACATTGTGGACTATTCCTAATGAAAGATATAATAGTTATTATTTTACTGTTAGTTCAGATAGTGATGCGGTTTTGTTTGTCGACACCTAGGTAAGTATTCTAGTCATTTATTTTGTATTAAAATTTTTTTTTTTAAATTTGTTAGTTTTCATTCTATCATATCTTCAATTTGTCTTTCTGGCTCTCTTTTCTATTTGCCTCTGACTTTCTCTTCAATTTGTTTCTCTGGATTTCTTTTATATTAGTATCACTGACTTTTTCTCCTATTAATCTCTCTTACTTTCTTTTCTATTTGTCTCTCTGGCTTTCTTCCATTCGTCTCTATGGTTTGTTCTTCTATTTATCTCTCGTGCTTTCTCTTTCATTTTTGGGGGATTTGTCTTCCTGCTCTCCCTTTTTCTTTTCTATTTATTATCAATCTCCAATAACATATTATACACCATGCTCTATTCTTCCTATTCTCGTTATACAAAATATGTGTTTCTATGTAGGTGTTTTCTTTACCTGCTGTCTTTTGTGCTGATAAAGACTTTCTATTTGATACGTTCCTTATTTTTCGTTACTAGGGTATCGTGCCCAGTAAAATGAATGACAACGATAGAAATTCTTTTGCGAATGAAGTCACAGTATGATGATGTATGCAAATGAAGGTCCAGTATGGTGGTGCATGCCTGTCGAATGAAGGTCCAGTAGGGTGCAGCATGCCTGTCGAATGAAGGTCCAGTATGGTGACGCATGCTTGTCTAATGAAAGCCCAGTATGGTGGCTCATGTTTGTCACATAAAGGTCCATTATGGCAATGCATGCCAGTCGAATGACGATCCGAAATAGTGAAGCATGTCTGTCAAATGAAGATCCAGTAAGGTGATGCATTGTTAGAAGGTCAAGTGTGATGATGCATGACTGTCAATCCAGCAAGTATATGAGTGGAGTAGGACGTTCCCAAATGGCGTCTGAGACCGCAGTAGTAAACAGTATGTCCAATAATTTGCGTCGTTTTGAAACTCCACGTGGACATTCGTTACCAAACTGTCTGCCTCATATATATATATATATATATATATATATATATATATATATATATATATATATATATATATATATATATATATATATATATATATATATATATATATATATATATATATATATATATATATATATATATATATATATATATTTAAACGCCCAAATGTAATCCTATAGCTCAGTCTGGACAATAATTAAAATAAAATTTGAAACATTTCAAGATATATTTCCCTTCCACATTCCTATTCCAAATTACGAACGGTTACAAAACTAATTAACCATATGCAAAATAAATTAACGTATGTGGCGTGTATAAGCCGAGTCATAATTTCTTTGTAACAAATGTCTTTAGAGTTTAGTAAACAGTATAAAAGCCTAGATTTTCGGATACACCAAGAAAGCGACGCACTCAGAACATTTTTGATATTACAATACGTTCATCGTATTCGTTAATCTGCAGGAAGTCATCTCAAAGTCAGATTTCATATCGGCATTTTAAGATACTTCATCTCTGTCCAAGTCGGAAATCGTCAGTTCAAGAGGAACTGAATTTGAAAAAGTCCATTCAAGCTACAGAACTGACTCCATTCACAATACGGCAAGCGTTCAAAATGTCGTTCTAAATAGTGGACACAAAGTACACAATGACCATATAAACATAATGTCATAATAACATAAATTGATTAGATGTCTTAAATTATGCTGTCATTAGCGGATCATGCATAAATACACCAGAGGGGGTAGAGAAACATGGATGCTGTGGTATGAAATCGTGTATTTGGGCTAACTAAAAAGGAACGTGTTGAAATTTTCACAATCACATAGAAGATGAAAACAATGCAACCTAGCCATTACATGAAAACAATGCAACCTAGCCATTACATGAAAACAATGCAACCTAGCCATTACATGAAAACAATGCAACCTAGCCATTACATGAAAACAATGCAACCTAGCCATTACATGAAAACAATGCAACCTAGCCATTACATGAAAAATTATCGTGTTATCTTTCAAAAGCGATTTATCAGTAGTGCAATGGAAATGAGTGAGAAAGATGTAATCTGTGAGAAGCGTGAAAGAGACCATGTTAATGATATATTGAATAATTACTGTATGTTACTTGGACTTACCATTGAAAGAGAATATTTTTATGTGTAACATTTTTCAAAATTGCGTATTTTTTGTGTAAGCCGACTTCCTGCTTCAGCAGTTCCAACAATTCTCGACTTATACACGTCAATATACGGTAGTTCAAATTTTATAATTATAATTTGAGAAACCGTTAAAACTAGATAGCTGCACAATTTAACCTTTTAATGCTTGCTGTAAATGCAGAAGATTTTACATTTAAAGGTAACGGAAACGAAAATGATAAAATACATAGATTTTACAGTATGACAGTAAATTTGGGTATTTTATGTTTACTGTATGAACTAAAAATACACACAGGACAATAATGAGAGGTTAATCCCGCTAAGTAATTCACAAACGGTATCCTGCCCTCAGGTACCGGAGTTGGAAAATGCCCTCTGCTTGTTTTTTATGAATCCAGTCTGTCTTAAGTTCCTCAATGGGGCAGCGGATGCCCCTGGCTGTATCTCAGCTTCGACATCATTATCCCCCTCTTCTTCAGCGTCGCCTAGGTTACCACTGTTGTACTCGTAAGATGAGAAGTTGTAGAGATTCTCATGTGATTGTCTGCCCTCGTCAGAACCACCATCTTCCTCCGGAACTGGAATTAGCCTTCTCTGTGAGTCAAACTGGCCTTGAGGTCCGAATCTCCTGGGTGGTAACGGGGCAAAGGGTCTGGATAGAAATGTTAATTTGTTATTAGCATGCCATATCTATAAATGTGAAAGATATTAAAACAAAATAAAATTTTATTAGGATTCAAAATATATACATGTGAAAGATATTGAACCAAAACGTTAAATGCATAACATATGTATACATGTATCAGATATTGAACCAAAGCGCTAAAATTTTTTACAGAAAACGATAATACCCAGGTTTTTACAGAAAACGATAATCCCCAGGTTTTTACAGAAAACGATAATCCCTAGGTTTTACAGAAAATGATAATCGCCTAGTTTTACAGTAAACGATAATCCCAGGTTTTACAGAAAACGATAACCCCCAATTTTTACAGAAAACGATAATCCCCAGGTTTTTACAGAAAACGATAATCCCCAGGTTTTTACAGAAAATGATAATCCCCATGTTTTTACAGAAAATGATAATCCCCAGGATTATCCTTGTACAAAAATCCACTTTATAATCAACACTGCTATAATATAGAATCAACGTTTGCTGTACTTTTGAAACAACAATTGCTATATAGTGAATGAACCACTTTTATGACATTGAATCATCCATTGCTATATATTGAATAAATCATTGCTATAATATTGAAGCAACCACTGTTATAATTTTAAATCAACCATTGCTATAATATTGAATCAACCATCGCTAAAATATTAAATCAACAATAAGAAACGGATATGAAATCAAATGTAGCAGATTAGCAACACTGTGACCTTTGATGAAAGTAAAAAGATACAGCTAAGGATATTTGAAGATTACTTTTTTGGTCCTATCCCATAAGTCAATGTGACGCAGAAGTCGCTCTGAAGATTGATGTGTCATGTAATTTTGCAATTAAAAAAAACGCACAAGAATAATAACAAAAATGAATGAATGAAGGTTTAACTAATTTTATTCAGCTGTCTTCTATATTTCAGACGGTCATGCGTAGTGTCACCATTAATGTAGATATGTGTACAGTGGCCATGTACACACCCGGTATATGTAAGAAATTAGTTACACAAAGTTAACAGTATATTTTTTATCTTAGCTTACATGACTTTTGCCGTGCTTGTCATTGGCTGATGATAAACACAAAGTGATAAATGATTAATAAGACTAGTCAAATGGAATGACCTAAAACTCAGTATCTTTGTTATTGAGAAGAGTTTTTCCGTGACATTTGCCAATACAGAACATACCAACAGAATTCAATTAACCCTTTTGGGTCTTTTATTTTTCTATTATTCTCGAGATTTTCTTTAGTCGGTGTTGGCAGCCGATACAAAATATTTAAATAGTGACAAATGAAAATCACATCAATAATAAAGAAAAACATCATGTAAAAAGACTGATTTTGTTTTCTTTCGATTATGATGATAATTTTTATTTGGCTATTATTGTTCGCGGTTTGTCACCGAACACTCTTCCAGACTTTTGAAGTTCTAGAAGTCTGACAATATTAGAGTTTTAGAAGTCTGACATAATAACGTTTTATAAATCTGACAATAATAGAGTTTTATAATTCTGACAATGCTAGAGTTTTAGAAGTCTGACAATATTAGAATTTACGAAGTCTGACAAAACTAGAGTTTTAGAAGTCAGACAATATTAGAATTTTAGAAGTCTGACAAAACTAGAGTTTTAGAAGTCAGACAATATTAGAATTTTAGAAGTCTGACAAAACTAGAGTTTTAGAAGTCTGACAAAACTAGAGTTTTGAAAACTTACACAAATCCTCTTGGATCACCTCTAGGTTCCAAGGTTCTCATGTCTGGCTGGACCTGCATTGTAGTCAATCCAGGCTTCGAGAGATCGTCGTAACTGATAGCCGTCTCCTCCATGGAATCCTGTCTTCTGAACACAACAAAACATGAAATTTAAAACTGTAGATACAAATATCAAATGGAAATTCATAAAAATGTTCACAAATAGTTGTTGAAAAAAACTAACATCAAACAGATTTTTTTCAACAAAAAATATATTATTAAGTTTATAATAAAAGATACATTTAAGCTAGTCCAGTGAATCCCAAATTATTTTGACACGTAGAGCACTTGACACTTTTTTGTTTTGCATTGAATAATTTCGAATTTCGCTGATTAAATCCCTACTCCACTGTACCGGAACATCGTCCGCATGCCAGAAAAGCGTTTTCCAAAGAGATTAATCTATGGGAGCTGTGCGATGGTAAAGGTTAAACAGGAGGGAAGAAAAAGCGCTGCACGGAACTCTTAACGAACTCTCTCAAGCACTGAACTTCGATCCTAATTACTGGAAGACTACAACCATTGATCGCTAAACTTAGCACACGCAGGACACAACTGGCAGCACTACATTTGAAAACTATAAAGAACACCGCAGGGAATTTACAGGACACAGAAATGGAAGGAAAGTTCTGAAAGCGCTCTTACTCGAGACCCTCTTCACGCATGCTCGCACATATCTTTCCTAGCACGAATCGGAATCATCTGGCATCTGTGAACTCACAAACCTAAACCAAAATAGACAACCACAAATGTTTCTGGTTGTTTTCTTCATTTTTCGCCATATATGTTGGTTATTTTCCATGATATGCTCATTTTCATTTGCGAAGGAGAAACATCGTCATTATATCGTATGGATACTGTGTCAGTATGTTTATGGATACTGTCAGTATGTGTATATCGTATGGATACGGTGTCAGTATGTGTATGGATACTGCGTCAGTATGTGTCCCCCAGTACGTGTATATAGAATATATACTGTGTCAGTATGTGTCCCCAGTATGTGTATATAGAATATATACTGTGTCAGTATGTGTCCCCCAGTATGTGTATATAGAATATATATACTGTGTCAGTATATGTCCCCCAGTATGTGTATATCGTATAGATACTGTGAGACAACGTCGTACAGTTGATGTGTCAACATCATCTTCTGTGTTCGCTCTAGAGCCAACAAGAAATAAGTAAATTCAAGTAGGAAGCAAGAGGATAAATGAAAATAATTCTTACAGCTGACGGGAATTGAACTAGGTCTGTTCTAGCAGCAGCGAATCGCTTTGCAACACAAGTAAACAGGTTTCCCGTACTTGACCAACCACATCCTTCCACAAAGATGTGGTCTCGTGAAGACTCTCAACCTGTGTGCTCAAGTCACTTAAAACAGACCAATCGAAACAAGGACTATTACAACATTAACGAACATCCCGTACAAGTATTAAAGTATCCTCAGGAACACAAACACAGAAACATGCATATTCGTACACAAGGACCTATAGGTCGTCTATATGTTCTGTGTTTGTGTTCCTGGGGATACTTTAATACTTGTACGGGATGTTCGTTGGTGTTGAATAGTCCTTGTTTCGATTGGTCTGTTTTCAGTGACTCGAGTACACAGGCTGAAAGTCTTGACGAGACCACATCTTTTTTTGGGGATGTTGTTGGTCAAGTACGGAAAACCTGTTTACTTGTGTTGCAAACCGCAACAAGAAATAACGCGTTATTTCCGCCGTGGAAAGTGAAATATATAATGACCAAAAATCGAGATAAGATACAACAATTAGGTATGAGCAGTTGTAACACAGTTATCGAATGATAATAGTAAATAAATACATACCACTATTATTAAAAATATAAGAACAATGATAACAATATAAATAAGAATGAAAAAGGTTGACGTTTCGATCAACAGATCTTCCTCTGATCGAAAATATAATAAGAACAATTATTGTTGTTTGAGAACCGAATGAATTGTAAGCTATTAACTCTTACTTCCTATGTGCAATTGGGTACGGTAGTTTTTCTGAGCTTTCTTTCATACCCAAGATACTTCAGCTTTCGTCTGTGTTCAGTGGTTATAGAAGGAACCTTCTACTCAGAAGTGGTCTATAATTGTATAGATGACACGCTAAAAAACTTCCATAACAGAGCCTCAATATAACGCCATTCATCTACGAAGGTTTTCTGTTGCATGGGCGCTTTGTCTATTGGGCCATCGATGAGACCCACAGACGCAATCGCATGCGTAACAATTACTGCAGAAAAATTATTAATTTAGAAACATATTTAAAAAAAAATATAAATAAATAAAAATAAAAATAGTACATATTTCAAATATAAATAAATAACGGAAAATATAAATAAATAAGATTAAATATATAAATAAATAAATGTAAAAATATAAATAAATAAAGGTAAAAATATAAGTAAATAAATGTAAAAATATAAATGAATTAAGGTAAAAATATAAATAAATAAAGGTAAAAATATAAATAAATAGAAGTAAAAATAGTACATATGTCAGACAACAGTGGATCGTATTCCTGAGCGAAACATAAGTAGTGCTATCGTTTTATTTGAGCTATGTAAGCCTAGCACATCGAATTTCGTCATCTTTTAAAATTAATTTAAAAGCTTACTCAACTTCCCTAGTCTGTTGCAGTCTCTCTATCTGCCCACAGACAAATAGTGTATTTCTGCTCTACGCCATGCCGATTTATCCCTCACTGTACCCTTATCTTCACAGACCAAAATATGTCCCTGGGTGGCAGATTCTGAGAGGACCTTAGAATTAGGTCAACTACATCTATTTAGAACGAGGTGTTCTCCTGTTAGTGAACTTCTTTTGTGTAATTAGTCTATTTCTCCCTACGCCCTCGGGTACTAACCCTGATCTCCTCTGTGAGCCTGGTTCCCAAATAAATAAAAATAAATATCATTAGTAAAGTTGGAAGAGGGTTGGTTGGTCTTGTTAGTCGAGGTTTAGTTCACCAACAGTGTCCAACTTTGAGCTTCTACCCACATTGTCCTCTTACCAGGTCGGTGTATTATTCTGCTTTTTCCTTTCCATGGTATGTGCTGCCAGAAGGCAGCTAATAGTTTGTTCTCGATCATGAACATGCGTTTGTTATGGTTGTTTATTTTCCCACTTATTCGTCCACATTATGAAGTCATCTACAGTCATACAGTCGTCTACAGTCATGCCGAAATCAGCAGTCATTTACAGCCATGCAGTCATCTACAGTCATGCCGAAATCAGCAGTCATCTACAGCCATGCAGTCATCTACAGTCATGCCGTAATCTGCAGTCATTTACAGCCATGCAGTCATCTACAGTCATGCCGTAATCTGCAGTCATTTACAGCCATGCAGTCATCTACAGTGATACAGTCATCTGCAGCCATGCAGTCATCTACAGCCATGGGGGGGGGGGGTCATCTACATCCAGTAGTCATCCACAGTCATTCTTCCTTCGCATATACTAAACACGATAGTCTTCTGCATCTTCAGAGTCTTGTTCACTATTCCAACTTCGTGAGCTATCGGACATGACAGCCCCGTCGTACAGACCAGCTGTTGTCTTACACTCTGGAAATGACTAACCAGTCGTACAGGCCAGCTGTTGTCTTACACTGGGGAGCGACAGTTTTGACTGTGGGGACTTGCTAAATAAGATGTGCGGCATTCTGATAACTTGTTTGTCCTGTGCAATAAATTTTCACTCCACTGCTGGACACTGCTTGACACTGCTGGACACTGCTGGACACTGCTTGACACTGCTGGACACGATCCATAAAGATTTAGCCAGATCGCTTTGAAAAATCTTCGAAGAAATAAATTTCCACTGTATACACCGAGGAAGTACTTTTAAGATCTTGGTTTTCTACTAACCCCCATAGATCAGCAGTGATCGAGGCAATATATTAGTCATTACTGAAACCAGCAAAAATCTCACGAATTAGGAAGAAGTTACAAACTTCAAATATCTCGGGTCGCAAATATGTGATGATGGCAACTCAGGAAATTAGATTAAGCTAAGACTCGCGATGGCGATAGTGGCCATGGCAAGGTTGCATATTATTTGGAAAAGTAAGATCAGTATTACAGTAAAGAACAATCTGTTCAGATCGCCAGTGCTAAATATACTTTTATACGGATGTGAAAGTTGGACACTTCATGCAGGCATAGAAAGAAGGTTCAGACATTTGAAAACAAGTGCTACAGACATTTGTTAAGAATTAATTATATAGATTCTTGATTCTTGAACACAATTCTTGATTATATAGAACACAGGACAAATATATTTTTCCGGCAGCAAATAAACAAACTTGCAGATTATCAAGAGCTTCTTTTAGCAGTTGTGACACATCGTTAACTTGTTTGGTTTGGGCATGTAAATAGACACGACTCGCTTTTCTAAAATAATTTTACAAGGAACAATCGAGGGTGGTAGGAGGAGTGAAATGACGAGAAAAACGTGAATTGATAACATCACAGAATTGTCTGGTCGTGATTTTTCTGCACACCTCCGAATGACCGATGTTTGAGCTGTTTGGAAAGTTTTTTTGTGCTAATGTATATCCAGTGTGGCACCCTTACGATCCTAACGGATTTTGGGTTTTATTATTATTATTATTAACCCCATGAATGCAAAACAATGCAAAACCAAATGTGTCAAGTTATAATATAATAACCGTGTTCTGTCAGACAGTCCGGAATAATCTATAAACTCTATAAAGATTGTATTTATCTCACGGAATTCCGTACCACATTCAATCAAAACCTTTGGAGTCATGACGTTATTCAAAGCAGACGCCATTTTTTAAATACAAATGTTAAAGATGCGCTAACATGTAAACTTCTGTATCGGCTTGGGACTAAAGTTATCCAAAATACATTATATTTAATATATATATATATATATATATATATATAAACAAAACATCAAAAGAGGGAAAAGCTAGAAGGTTGAGTCGTCAAAAGAGTCACTCGCTCGGATTCGTGCCACAAATTCTGCAGAACATATTGAATTGAAAAAGAGATGCAAATAATTGATCAAGAATTTATTCAAATAAGACACACGACTTGTTAAGGATGCTGATTTGCATCGGCATCGAGTTAAGAAAATCGACAAGCCATGAATAGAGAATACCAACCTCGTCACAGACAGCAAGAAACTGTTCAGCAAACACAGAGACGTTGAGCTGCAGATGCCGAGGCTCACTCATTGTCGCAATAGCCTCGAAGTCAAACAATTTCAAATAAAGCAGCAAATTTGGCTGAGGATCGTGCTGCTGCACATAATTGTGGAATTTTCTACATTAAATATGAATTTTGTGGTGCTACAAAAGATTTTGTCTTAACGATGGCTAGTATACAAGTTGCTGCCAAATGGGAAAGATCACGCTCCCACATCCACACGACATCCATTGTAATAAGTTCGAATATCCGAGTTCCTGCGCTTGATGCTTTCTAATAATACACACCCTAAATAAACACTTATACGCGAGAATAGTTGCTCTTATAATAGCGCTCTTCTTTTCTCATCAATCGGAGAAAACATTACGGATTGTCAAGGTCGAGGTCTATATGTTATAAAATTTCATGGACAAACCTATCATCGAACTTCTCATACACAACCGCCAAACAACAAATTTCTACAGTTCGCTCAGTTGTATGTTTTTGACAGTACTCAAGCACCCGACATCGACAGGCACACGCAGTAAATGCTACATAATAGTACATGCAATAGACTCGCACAGTCATGTAAGTTAATGCGTGGTATCCAAACAGGAGAGATTCATAATGCTGATCAACGTGGAAGAGAAATCCCAATAGTAAACATGGTCTATAAGCGTGATCGTCACTATGATCAATGTCACTACAATGAACTAACATCTAACGAGGTTGCACTGTTTTTCGTAAACGAAAATGGAGAACCACCCCTTCACCGCGACATTCGTATTTATTCAATCATAAACATTTGCTTATGGACTGTATGATGCCATACTCACTTTTGTTCCCATACGGTGAGCTGGGTTGGCAAGTACATTGGCATATCTGTGACGCATATCTGGGTAAGCAACCCAATAAATTTCGTCCCAACGGGATGACGTGTCCCGACGGGATCCTAACGAATCTAGTATGAGTATAATTACTATATTAATATGTTCTATAGTCGCATTCTCAATACACATACGCCGTATAAATACTGTGTTATTATATTATGTAGTTACATTCTCAATACGCATACGCCGTATAAATACTGTGTTATTATGAACTCTTTTTGATACAGCGACTGTAAATGAATGGTTTAACTACTCTAAATCTCAGGGCACGGGATTCAGTTTTTTCCCTCAATATTCGGCTTTTAGCTTCAGGAACATCCACAACTTTTGGTGCAATAAAATTAGTATACAATTTCATTTCTCATAATCAGATTTTTGTTTCGGACGAGATTTGAACACTTTTTGTTTCAACAATGACCGACTTTATATTAAATGAAACATATATCAATCAATCAATAAACCCATAACCCTCCAGGGTCGTAGGGGTACCACATTGGATGCCTCAGCACACAGAGTCCTCCAGCGAATTCTATCCTCAGAGATGCGGATGAGTGTGGAAATATCTTCGCTGTCCATACCTTGATGTTGTATGTCCATGTCTTTATTTGTCCTCCTCTGATTCTTCCACCCTCGACAGTTCCCTGCAGTATTGTTTTTGACAAGGAGTCGTGCCTGAATACATGTCCGAACCATGCTAGTTTTCGTCGTTTCACTATTGAAAGAAAAGGCTCCTGAACATCTGCACACATCTCTACTTTATTTCTTACGTACACATTGGTCTTATGTTCCCTATAGGAAATTCGTAGAATTATTCTGTAGCATTTGTACTCGAAAGCCTGTAATCTAATATAATATAATGCGCTGACCAATGACCACGTCACAACTCTTGGATGATCGGACATATTGGATTTGTCATGGCTGGCTATACAAAAGTGATCAATGACAAAAAAGGACGATTTATAAGCCAAGAGTTGTGACGCGGTCATGGTTAGCCCACACCCAGGTCTTATTTAATCTAAAGTTGGTCGTGGTAAAGCTGACACGAATTCACATCGCTAAGTGAGTCAGACAGTTTTCAGAATTCGGCTAATCCGACTTCCTAAAGATAAAATGTGATTCTGACATGACCATCAAACATGTGTTCTCAAATAACTATGAATATGAAGCGGTAGATTTACACGCAGAAAACAACACATTAATGGCACACATGTATGCAGATACCTCGAGGATCACAGAGATTTAAACATGCACGGACCATTGTGCCCTTTGTAATGCACTGAACATTTGGCCTTTTTGTTGTAAGGCGACAATTAAACATTTGCTACAAAATTCCTAAACAAAAACGTGAACATTTCACACATATTCTTGATAAATGAATATTAGTATAAAACGCTTCGAGAAAATCTAAACATTTCACGCCTGTATGTTGCCCGTAAATCTCCACAGAAATAAAATCTGGGTTCATTGTTACGCCCTGAATAGGATTCAATTGCGATGCTATCAATTTTTATTACACATACATTGCTAGATCTGTACAATTTCGAGAATTTCTAAACATGTCTTGCCCGTATGTTGCTAGATCTGAACAATTTTGAGAAATTCTAAACATTTCTCGCCCGTATGTTGCTAGATCTGTACAATTTCGAGAATTTCTAAACATGTCTTGCCCGTATGTTGCTAGATCTGAAAAGTTTGAGACATTCTAAACATTTCTCGCCCGTATGTTGCTAGATCTGAACAATTTCGAGAAATTCTAAACATTTCTCGCCCGTATGTTGCTAGATCTGAAAAGTTTGAGACATTCTAAACATTTCTCGCCCGTATGTTGCTGGATCTGAACAATTTTGAGAAATTCTAAACATGTCTCGCCCGTATGTTGCTGGATCTGAACAATTTTGAGAAATTCTAAACATTTCTCGCCCGTATGTTGCTGGATCTGAACAATTTTGAGAAATTCTAAACATGTCTCGCCCGTATGTTGCTAGATCTGAACAATTTCGAGAAATTCTAAACATTTCTCGTCCGTATGTTGCTAGATCTGAAAAGGGAAGCACATAATAGTGACTATTACCTACCATACAAACTGTACAAGGCGACTAATGATGGTTCTATTAATGTAACTGGCTGTTCTATTTCCATAGAGGATGAACGTGACACAGAAGCACCTATCACAGACAATCTGTAAACCATGACATAACGCTTTCCGTTTTACAGATCATATTTTGTTAATTTGTGGGAGTGTGAGAACGATTGAAGAAGGAGATAAACATTTATCACATGCGGTTGTTCATAATTTACGTCAATTTTCATGGGGTGTCCGAAAAATGTATAACAGTTGTTGACAAGAAGGTAGGGAGGACTTGACAAAAGTATAACAGTTGTTGACAAGAAGGTAGGGAGGACTTGACAAAAGTATAACAGTTGTTGACAAGAAGGTAGGGAGGACTTGACAAAAGTATAATAGTTGTTGACAAGAAGAGAGGGAGGACTTGACAAAAGTATAACAGTTGTTGACAAGAAGAGAGGGAGGACTTGACAAAAGTATAACAGTTGTTGACAAGAAGAGAGGGAGGACTTGACAAAAGTATAATAGATGTTGACAAGAAGGGAGGGAGGACTTGACAAAAGCTGACGTCAGCACATTTCTTTATATACTATTTAAATTGTTTGAATTGTAAGTTTTCCGGCAGATCACAAAAAATATACCTTTTAATTTTTATAAACTATCATTTTTAGGGAGGTGTGTGTGTGTGGGGACGGGGGGTATTTTTTGGACATAATTAAGGAAGGGTGAGTTGCTTCTGAATTCGTGACAGTTTGCCGACAAGGATTGGGGAATTGAGGAAATACTGATGACGTAATTTATGGACAGCCTATAATCATATTCCGGTCAATTCATGTCCTTACTGCCTGTATGCTTGCACTCAGTGAAAACTGGCGTTTATCTACACAATCACATCACAGGTTCTCTAAATACATAAGTAAATTACAGCGGGATAGGCTCATATTCCGTCAGACAGAACATTAGATCCAAAATTCATTTAGTGGCAGTGATTTCTTTTTAAATACAAAATATCCAGCATTGAATGAGTTTATGTCATTGTCCTCATAAATATAAAATAGCTGTGGATGAACTACATTGTGTTCAGGTTTTCCTATCTTCTTTTCCTGTAAAATGATCGCGTGCTTGGCAAGAATATTATACACTGCACGTACCTTCTAATGCACTTTCTTTGTTTGATGACAGAGACGTGGAGGAGAGTCAGATTTCTGGCTTGAAACATCAGCCAGAACTCCATATAATCACAATAAGAATATGAAAACGTATCCGTCACAACAAGTTTCTTTTTGTACACTGTACTCACCCTGCATGTTACCAATCACATTCTAGTCACCCTCGACTGTCTTTGTCTATTTTGTTGTATTCCTGAAATCGCAGTTTTCACTTTACTGAAATGTAGTCTTCGCCTGATTTGGTGATTCTATTCTATGTACAGACACTTAAGTCGAAATGTCCATTCTGTGTATTGTTCCACTTAAATTTGCCATTTAACCCGCTTTACTGTGGTCCCTATTTACTCACAACAGAAATTATGCTCAATGTGCAAGAAAAGAAAGAAATGAATAGTAACGCGGTCATTTGACATGCATGTTGTAGGAGACGATTAACCTGGTTGGACGTTGAGTTGAGCACTTGGGTCATAGTTTACAGGTGCTCTGCCCTCCATTATTTATCTTTCTAAACAATTATGTCTTTTTATATGACCAAAGACAAAGCAGGTGTAGTTTTATTTTTGCTATTGTGTTTACTAACCAACACGCTGGCATCTTCAATATGTTTAGAATATCTGAGTTTCGTTGTTTTTTTTTCATGATATTCTATGTTTTTATATGTAGCATTTCATCTCAAAGGTGTTGATGTTCTTTGCCGCTGTTTTACTTAGGGTCCATGTTTCACAACCGTATGATGCAGCCGGAAAAAATAAAAGTTCTTAGCATTAGCAGTTTCGATTCTATTCTGTTGTTTTTCCATATATTTTTTAAACGTGTTATTTTACAATATGCCATTGCCAGTCTTCCTTTTTTATGCAATGCAGTCTCTTGAACCATTGATGTTTTGCTCCTAAGTATTTGAATTCATCCACACACTGTATCTCTGTAGTGTCTATTCTGATTTTTTGGTTGTTATATCTGTTGACATGATTTTTTTTCTCTTTTAAATATAATTTTGTAATTCGCTATATTTCTTTGTGTTTCTGTTTTGTTGTTCCAATCCCGTTATATCATTTAAAAGAAGCACAGTGTCGTCTGCGCAGCGTAGTTCAGGGATTTCAAAACCACCGATGTGTAAAGCGTGGTAGTCAGCGTTGTGTATGTCTTCTTTCACATTCCTCATTATATTTTCTGAGTAGATGTTGAACATTTTTCTGTTTATATTGATATCCTTGATGTTGAATGAATGACCGACCTACTGACTGCTCAATCAACATTTTTCTATGTATATTATACTAATGCTTCACCACAAGACCACAATCCTGGAGAAAAGTTCGATTAATCCATTGGAAATTTCCAATCACATTATTAGCTTTCATGTAGGAATGGGAATTGAACCAAGTACGTTCTAGCGGCACCGAATAGCTTTGTGTAATTCAAATAAACATGTTTTCCGTACTTGACAAACCAATTATCTCCTTAAAAAGATGTTATTTCTCCAAGACACTCAACCTCTGTACACTAGTCACTGAGAACGGACCAATCGAGACAAGGACTATTACAAAAATAACAGCGAACATCCCATAGAAGTATTGAAGTATTCTCAGAAAAATAAACATACAACATCCGTATTCGTACTATAAGGACCTATAGGCCTACTAGCAGGAGACAATGGTACCTAAGTATCCATCTATATTTGAACAGTGATGTCCTGTACATTATGTGATTAAATAATACTAAAAATAATAATTCTAATATTAGTGACAACAAAAATAATATTAATAATACTAGTAATAATGATAATAACAAAAGTTATAATATTAATAAAAGTAATAATTATAATAATTAAAGCAATAATACTAATAATAATAGTAATAGTAAAAGTAATAATAATAATAATTTGGCTAATACTAACAATAATAATAATGTTAATACTAATAATAATAATAATAATAATAATAAAAATAATAATAATAATAATAGCAATAATGATAATAGTAATAATAATGAAAGTAAATAGTAATATTAAAAAAAAATAATAATAATAAAAATAATCGTAATAATGATAATAGTAATAATAGTAATAGTAAATATTAATATTAATAATAATAATAATAATAACAGTAATGTTAATAATACTAGTAGTTATAGTAATAATATTCATTATAGTAGTAATAATAATAAAATTAATAATAATAATAATAATAATAGTCGTAATAATAATAATAATAATAATAATAATAATAACAACAACATTAGTAATAGTAATAAAAGACTGGCCTGAAAAAGGCTGTTGGTGCTAACAGATAAGACAGTTTACGAAATGACAAAAAAAGAAAATCAATAAAAGAAAAGGATTTATATGCTACATTAAAACCATAAAGAGACAGCACATACAATGATTTGAGAAGCATCTTATGAGATAAAAACTCAATGGTTTGAGAAACATCTTAATTAACAACTGACGACATCAACTTCCTTCAAGTGCATCTAGTAGAACACCATCGGGCTAAAGAATTAGAGAACCCCCCCCCCCTATAAAATGGATAGATAAAATCAACGATATTTTGAACATACAATAAACCTGTGTTTAATATATTAAAAGAATAAATTACAGCTGAGTCGATACATCTGACATAGGGAAGAAACTAAAACACCGAAACGTAGGCTTAACTGTAAATGTGGATCAGTAGTGCCTACGTTACAGTTAAGCCTACGTTTCGGTGTTTTAGTTTCTTCCTCATTCACCTGGGACATGACGTTAGGGAAATAGACAATGTTAGTAGTAAGTAAAAAAGTAAAGTAACCCATAGCATTAAGTAATGCCGTAGGGGTGTGAGATGTTAGCGATCTCACATTTCACAAGCTCTGCAAATGAGGGCGGTAGCCATCTCCTCTCCCTCGCAGTCCGGATTAATCCGGTACCCATTTAAGGCTGGGTCGACCTGGGAGCCGTTGCGATTTGAAAACATTTCCGCCTCAGCTAGGGAATGAACCCAGGACCACTCATATGCGAAGCCAGTGCGCTAACCACTGCGCTAACACGGCTCCCTAATGATGATAATGATAATAATAATAACTAAATCCAAAACGTGAAAACGAGAGAAATTGTGCAACTCTGGTTCTGAATTTGATAGAAAGATATTTGAAAGACGGGTTGTGAATTTGATAGACAGAAATATATAAAATAATTATTCAAAAAGAAATTGGAGAAGAAGTGAGAAGATAAAAAGTTGGACGACATACAAGTAATCTAGATGATAGAAACGGAAGTGAAGAGCAGACAAGAAACGGATCTTAAATGTCAGAGGATCACCCTGACGGATCTTGCTTGGATCTATCTAAAGCTGTCTGTCTGTACTTGACTTCTCTATTTTGATATACGTTGATATTCTTGTCTTCGTTCATCGGGTCTTCATTCACCGTGTCTTCATTCACCGTGTCTTCATTCACCGTGTCTTCATTCACCGTGTCATCATTCATCGTGTCTTCATTCATCGTGTCTTCATTCATCGTGTCTTCATTCATCTTGTCTTCATGGATCTTGTCTTTCATTTATTGTGTCTTCCATTCACCTGCTCTTCCATTCTTTGTGTCTTCATTTCTTCTTGTTTTCCATTCATTGTGTCTTCCATTCATTTTGTCTTCTATTCATTGTGTCTTCCATTAGTCTGGTCTTCCATTTATTATGTCTTCCATTCGTATTGTCTTCCATTCATCTTTTATTCTATTCATTGTGTCTTCATTCATCGTGTCTCCATGCATTGTGTCTTCCATTCATCTTGTTTTCCATGCATTGTTTCTTAATTCATCTTGTCTTCCATTCATCGTGTTTTTCACTCGTTGTGTCTTCACTAATCTTTTCTCCTATATATCGTTTCTTCCATTCATTGTGTCTTCATTGATCTTGTCTTCCATTCATTGTGTCTTCCATTCATCCATCGTGTCTTCCATTCATTGTATCTTCCATTAATTATTTCTTCCATTTATTGATTCTACCATTCATTATGTCTGCCATTCATCTTGTCTTCCATTCATAGCATCTTCCATTCTCTATAGAAACATCCTCATCCCTTCTTCTTCCTCAACATATTCATGGTTCTTCATTTTAGTGCGGCGTCTTCTTCTTCTTCTTCTCCATTCATGCTCAAAATCCTGCATGCTGTCATGCTGTATGTCGGAAAGCTTATATTGTGTTATATGTCTCTGTCATTGGAGTTGAGAGATTGAGAGATCTTCAGTGCCACACATCACTGATTCTATAAAAATGGGAGTCTTTAGAGTTGAGAGAGAGAGAGAGAGAGAGAGAGTTCTTCAGTGCCACACATCACCGATTCTATAAAAATGGGAGTCTTTAGAGTTGAGAGAGAGAGAGAGAGAGTGAGAGTTCTTCAGTGCCACACATCACCGATTCTATAAAAATGGGAGTCTTTAGAGTTGAGAGAGAGAGAGAGAGAGTGAGAGTTCTTCAGTGCCACACATCACCGATTCTATAAAAATGGGAGTCTTTAGAGTTGAGAGAGAGAGAGAGAGAGTGAGAGTTCTTCAGTGCCACACATCACCGATTCTATAAAAATGGGAGTCTTTAGAGTTGAGAGAGAGAGAGAGAGAGTGAGAGTTCTTCAGTGCCACACATCACCGATTCTATAAAAATGGGAGTCTTTAGAGTTGAGAGAGAGAGAGAGAGAGTGAGAGTTCTTCAGTGCCACACATCACCGATTCTATAAAAATGGGAGTCTTTAGAGTTGAGAGAGAGAGAGAGAGAGTGAGAGTTCTTCAGTGCCACACATCACCGATTCTATAAAAATGGGAGTCTTTAGAGTTGAGAGAGAGAGAGAGAGAGTGAGAGTTCTTCAGTGCCACACATCACCGATTCTATAAAAATGGGAGTCTTTAGAGTTGAGAGAGAGAGAGAGAGAGTGAGAGTTCTTCAGTGCCACACATCACCGATTCTATAAAAATGGGAGTCTTTAGAGTTGAGAGAGAGAGAGAGAGAGTGAGAGTTCTTCAGTGCCACACATCACCGATTCTATGAAAACGAATATATCCATTGTTAAAGTGAAACTGTATGCGACACACAAAACACTTGCGTTGCTATCCACCATTTTGACCGGAAGTCAAATATATTCGTTGTTTTCATTTAGGAGATTGTGTGGTGATGTGTTGTTATTCTCTGACTAGGAGGTCCACTCATTAAAATCTTCGCCGGTGCTAACGGAGTGCGTGCATCTGAGCTGAAGTCTTCGTGAGTGTATTCGTTGTCACACTGTTTGAAAAATGGCGGCCAATATCAAGCGGCCTAAACGAGGTGGCTCAAAAAGGAAATGTCACCGGGCGGGTGCTAGAAGAACGAGATCGAAAACAGCTAGGCTAGGAATTAAAAACGTGCGTGTGCTGTTTTGGAATGTGGCCAGTGTACACAAGCGTAGAACAGAGCTAGAAAAGATGTGTTATGAGGCTGACGTCATTGCATTGCAAGAAACACAGCTAGGTGAAAGTGGTAATATCAGGATAGCTGGATTTCAGTGGTTCTACAACAGGCGACATCTTGGACAGGCAATCTTAGTACGCGAGGGATTTAGTGTATGCGAGGTTGATATGTCCAAGTGGGATAGTGACAATATCCAGTTACAGGCAGTGAGGGTCCAGAGGGTCCCAATCATGATTGTAAATGTGTATGCCTGCAACACGAGCTTTGATCTTCAGGGTTGGAAGATCTTAGGGGAGATAATGGAACAGGAAAAGCAGATCCTCTTTTGTGGTGACTTCAATGCGAATGGTACATCATGGGGCAATAGTGCTTCGAACAAACAGGGAAGAGAACTTGAGGAGGCCCTGGCAGATACGGACCTGGTGTGCCTTAACGATGGCCGTATAACAAGGATGGCAAGCAGGGATGGTGATGATGATAGCGCTATCGACCTGGCATTGGTGTCATCAGCTTCTGTGGCTATCTGCAAATGGGACGTGCTGGGGCATCATGGCAGTGACCACCTCCCATGTGTTGTTCTCTTAAAAAATGACAAAAGTAAGCAGATAAGGCCAAAGGTAAGATCATTTAAATATGATCGCAGAGGAGTGGATGTTGTGAGCAGAATTCGACAAGACAAACGTAAGGCTCAAGTAGTGGGAAATCTGGTGTGGGATAGGCCCCCCTGGTGGAACGAAGAGGTTCAAAGGGCATGGAGCGAGAAACGGAAAGCAGTATCACTATGGCAAAGGGCACGGAAACGTGTTGCGGCTCAGCCCATGGAGGTCGCACAATGGAAACGGAAGAAAGATATCTTAGTCCAAACATTCAAAGATATTGCAAAGTCAGCAAAGGCGTCAAAATGGGACGAATTTTGCAAAGAGATCACACGCGAAAAGTCACTAAAAATGTTCTGGCGGTTACACAAATCCATGAATGGTCTCACAAGACGCGTGACTATTGCCGATTTCCAGAGCGACGATACCGTCTGGCAGAAGACGGACGAGACAAAAGGTGCGGCATTGCTGGCACACTACACCGCACAAATTGGTCAGAGAAATGTGGAGGTATATCAAGAAATCAGGAAAACGCTCACAGACACGTGTAAGAACTTGAGCATGGAAAACCATATGCTAATCACAGTTGAAGAAATCAGGAAGGCACTGAAAAGTACAAAAAATACAGCACCAGGGCCAGATGGCATTAGATACGATGACATTAGTCGAAGAACGGATGAGGAGTTGGGAGAGTTGGCGGACATGTTCAATAATAGCCTTCTAAAGGGCACAGTGAAAGAAGACTGGTTGCACAGCTATTTAGTTCCACTACACAAACCTGGGAAGGACCACACCAGGATACATGGCTACAGAATAATAACTATGCAGAATACGATTGGCAAGCTTTTGGAAAAAATTGTGGCCCGGAAGGTATCGTGTTATCTTGAAAGAAATAAGTGTTTACCAACATTGTTAGGAGGATATCGTCGAGGAAAGAAGACATGGCAGAATGCAGCCATATTTGCGCAGGATGTTTTTGAGGGGTTCGACTCGCGCATGGGACATGTGCGGTCGCAATAGACCTTGAGGATGCGTACAATAGGGTGTCCTTGGATATCTTGATGCACCAGCTGTTAAATCTTGCAGTTAATCCTTTTGTCGTGCGTTGGGTTGGCGCCGCCCTGATGCACAGGGTTGTAGTTCTTAAGTGTGGTAACTGGATATCTACACCAACGGTTATTAGCCCTGGCCTGCCACAGGGATCGCCTCTATCTCCTGTACTTTTCAATGTATACACAGTACATATCGCTGGCAATCAAATCACAGGTGTTGGCAGAACGATGTCATATGCCGATGATATCCTGGTGTATAGACAGGGCAGAAATCGAGAAGAGTGTGTCGTGGAACTACAGAAGGAGCTGGACAGACTGACAAATTGGTGTCGAGATACGGGAGCAGTGGTTAATCCGTCTAAGGCATTCGTGACGTGGTTTTCCTTGAACAATCACATGGTAAAGACACCCATGCCACAAGTTTCGTTGTCCGGGAAAAGTTTAGAAAGAACTAGCACAATGAGATATCTGGGTGTGTTTTTTGACAGAAGCCTGAGTTTCAGGGAACATGTTGACCACATTATCATAAGGGCAGGCAAAGGCTTAGCAGCAATGAAGGTTATGGCTGCTACGCAGTGTGAGCAAAGATTGTTATTTCTTTTGTACCAGGGTTTGGTTGTGGCTGTGGTGGAATATGCACTGGCAATTCTGACTCTTAGCCAAACTCAGATCGAAAGACTGGATAGAGTCCAGAATGCAGCAATGCGTATCATTCTGGGATGCACAAGAGACACATCGACAAGAGCTATGCGATACCTACTTGACTGCCCAACAGCTGAGCATAGATTACAGTATTGCCGTGAACGGGCGTACCTTCAAATACATGCAGATAAGGAACACCCGTTGCATTCCGAAATACACAAAATTAAAGGCAGCAGACTCAAGAGAGGAAGGTCGTGGATGGGACGTGCTGAGGATGTAATACAACGCGTGTGCAGATTACAGGATGTGGCAGCTGGTGCGGAATGGATAGGTCTACCCACAGATTTCGAAACTTGTTTGAGAGTAGTAATATCACTTAGCAGGGAATGCAGAGAATGGTGTCCCACTGCTGTGGAGAAAGAAGTGCAGGCTTTAATCAGTGAGAATACCAAAGAGGGGGATGTGATTATATACACTGATGGATCTGTAATTAGGCATGTTCGCAGTGCTTGGGCCTTTACAGCTCAGTGCGCAGGTACAACGATCAAGGAGGAAAGTGGTGCCTTTGCGGTCACTACGAGTAGTATGACCATGGAGACTATGGCGGTGACCAAGACATTTGAGTGGCTACGCACACAGAAAGTAACGCAGGTCTGCATCTTGAGTGACTCTATGAGTATGATTAAGAAGGTACAAGTGGGTCTCATTCGCGAACAGTGGATTGTGGCCTTGAGAAATGCGAGCTTGAAAGCGGTTACATTTATTTTCGTGCCGGGACTGTGGGCGTTCGAGGCAATGAAAGAGCGGATCAACTGGCATCGTGTGCGATTGTGGCAAAGGGCGATGGGGCAATGGATCGCGCTGACGTTTTGAACTCCTTAAGAGATATAACACGCGAGAGTGAGACTAATGTGGATGATGATTCCTTTTCAATGGCTAGGATTAAAGATCAGGGATTGAGATGCGGTGTTGCTAGAGGTGAACATTTTGGAGGGCGCAGAAGAATGATGGTCAACCAGCATAGGACCGGTACTGTCAGCAAAAGTGTGATGGCGGATACACTCAAGGAGAGATCGGAGCAACTATGGATGTGTCCAGTTTGCAGTGATGAAAATCCGACGACTAACTAACCGATTCTATAAAAATGGGAGTCTTTAGAGTTGAGAGAGAGAGAGAGAGAGAGAGAGAGTGAGAGTTCTTCAGTGCCACACATCACTGATTCTATAAAAATGGGAGTCTTTAGAGTTGAGAGAGAGAGAGAGAGAGAGAGAGTGAGAGTTCTTCAGTGCCACACATCACTGATTCTATTAAAATGGGAGTCTTTAGAGTTGAGAGAGAGAGAGAGAGTGAGAGTTCTTCAGTGCCACAGATCACTGATTCTATAAAAATGGGAGTCTTTAGAGTTGAGAGAGAGAGTGAGAGTTCTTCAGTGCCACATATCACTGATTCTATAAAAATGGGAGTCTTTAGAGTTGAGAGAGAGAGAGAGAGAGAGAGAGAGAGAGAGTGAGAGTTCTTCAGTGCCACACAGCACTGATTCTATAAAAATGGGAGTCTTTAGAGTTGAGAGAGAGAGAGAGTGAGAGTTCTTCAGTGCCACATATCACTGATTCTATAAAAATGGGAGTCTTTAGAGTTGAGAGAGAGAGAGAGAGAGTGAGAGTTCTTCAGTGCCACACATCACTGATTCTATAAAAATGGGAGTCTTTAGAGTTGAGAGAGAGAGAGAGAGAGAGAGAGAGAGTGAGAGTTCTTCAGTGCCACACATCACTGATTCTATAAAAATGGGAGTCTTTAGAGTTGAGAGAGAGAGAGAGTGAGAGTTCTTCAGTGCCACATATCACTGATTCTATAAAAATGGGAATCTTTAGAGTTGAGAGAGAGAGAGAGTGAGAGTTCTTCAGTGCCACATATCACTGATTCTATAAAAATGGGAGTCTTTAGAATTGAGAGAGAGAGAGAGAGAGTGAGAGTTCTTCAGTGCCACATATCACTGATTCTAATATATCGGAGTCTTGGACAATAAATAAGCATCATATTGGAAAATTGATGACAACATAGATGTAGTTCTACAGAAGAGTGTTGAGAGTACCAAGGATAGAAATAACAAGGAAGTACTGAAATATTTAAATACCAGAAGGGGGTTTCTTAATAATATCAGGAAAAAATCTCTAATTTTTGAGATGCATGTTATAAGACATGGAGGTCTAGAGAACAGGCAAGATAAAAGGAATGAGAGATCGAGGACGACAGCATGAGAACATATTATATTGTCGAACGTAATCATGATACTGAATCAGCACCGGTCATGATAAAATGTACTGAACATAGAATGTTGTGAAGATATATAATCACCTTAGCTAGTCGGCACATAATGATGATTCAGGGAAATTAAATGAACAGCTGGTAGAGTGTATATGAACAGCTGGTAGAGTGTATATGAACAGCTGGTAGAGTGTATATGAGAAACAATGAAATTAATATCATGTGATCAGTAGCGTGGGTTAATTGACTCTAAATATTAATGTGGGTGAACTGACTCAAAATGTTAGTGTGGGTGAATTGACTAAAAATATGAATGTGGGTGAAATGACTAAAATATTAGTGTGGGTGAAGTGACTCAAAATGTTAGTGTGGGTGAATTGACTAAAAATATGAATGTGGGTGAAATGACTAAAATATTAGTGTGGGTGAACTGACTCAAAATGTTAGTGTGGGTGAATTGAATAAAAATATGAATGTGGGTGAAATGACTAAAATATTAATGTGGGTGAACTGACTCAAAATAATAATGTCGGTGAACTGACTGATAATAATAATGTGGGTGGACTGACTTAAAATAATAGTGTGGGTGAACTAACATAAAATATTAGTGTGGACAAACTGACTAAAGAAGGCTCATACGAACTGCAAACAAACAAAGCAATGATTATTTACTACGGCGGTCGTAGCGCAGTGATAAAGCTATTCACTATATGCTGATGAAGTTACACCATGTGCTGATAAAGTTACGGGTTCGAATCAGGCTCGTTCACAAAGTGAGTTAGTTTGGAGATATTTGGGAATCACAATTTGAAGTTAAGGAGTTACGTGTTCTCGGCAGTACTCTCGGCAGTACTCTCGGAAGTACTCTCGGCAGTACTCTCGGCAGTACTCTCGGCAGTACTCTCGGCAGTACTCTCGGCAGTACTCTCGGCAGTACTCTCGGCAGTACTCTCGGCAGTACTCTCGGCAGTACTCTCGGCAGTACTCTCGGCAGTACTCTCGGCAGTACTCTCGGCAGTACTCTCGGCAGTACTCTCGGCAGACGACGTTCAATTTTGTTGGGAGTGACGGAGCACATATGTAGAAACCAGAGTACAATACAGAAAACCCACTACACTTTATTGAGCCTTCAGAAAAAATGTCAGCGAAAATGGATGTGCATTTGTCGCAAATAAGAAGGCGAAATAACGCATTTCCGTTCTCTGGACTACATTCCGCTGGAATCTCGTAGAACTACTGTCTTGCCGTGAGAGAGATCTCTGGACTACATTCCGCTGGAATCTCGTAGAACTACTGTCTTGCCGTGAGAGAGATCTCTGGACTACATTCCGCTGGAATCTCGTAGAACTACTGTCTTGCCGTGAGAGAGATCTCTGGACTACATTCCGCTGGAATCTCGTAGAACTACTGTCTTGCCGTGAGAGAGATCTCTGGACTACATTCCTCTGGAATCTCGTAGAACCATTGTCTTGCCGTGAGAGAGATCTCTGGACTACATTTTGCTGGAATCTCGTAGAACCATTGTCTTGCCGTGAGAGAGATCTCTGGACTACAATTTTCTGGAATCTCGTAGAACTATTGTCTTGCCTTGAGAGAGATCTCTGGACTACATTCCGCTGGAATCTTGAAGAACCATTGTCTTGCCTTGAGAGAAAGTCAGTCAGTGGGTATTGAAGAACGAAGGAAAAATAGGAATACGCGATAATTCTAAAGACCTTTGCCTGGGCTACCGGGACGACTGATCATGTAACCTATTCTGACATAAGAAGTTTGCTTGGGCTACCGGGACGACTGATCATGTAACATATTCTGACATATGATGTTTGCTTGAGCTACCGGGACAACTGGTCGTGCAACATATTCTGACTAGAGAGGTTCTGGACACAGTATAAACTCACTGTGAAGAAAGATACAGCCATCATTAACCAGCTGAAAACAGGACATGCTGATCTAAATTAAATTAAAACATAACTAGAAATAGCCCATTTAATGAGAAATTACAATCACCGATATGGTAGCACTGCAGCGTGTCTTATGTTAGTACACATGACTACATCAGGCACACACATGAACTCACATAGTACCCATCTATACAAGGAATTTTACATGGAATTATATACCGATCATCAATATACCCATAACAGATTATGTGACACCCCTACAACAATGACAGATTATGTGACACCCCTACAACAATGACAGATTATGTGACACCCCTACAACCATGACAGATTATGTGACACCCCTACAACAATGACAGATTATGTGACACCCCTACAACCATGACAGATTATGTGACACCCCTACAACCATGACAGATTATGTGACACCCCTACAACCATGACGGATTATGTGACACCCCTACAACCATGACGGATTATGTGACATCCCTACACCCATGACGGATTATGTGACATCCCTACAACAATGACGGATTATGTGACATCCCTACACCCATGACGGATTATGTGACATCCCTACAACCCTGACGGATTATGTGACGCCCTTCCACTTCTGACGGATTATGTGACATCCCTACAACCCTGACGGATTATATGATACCCTTCCAACCCTGACGGATTATGTGACACCCCTACAACCCTGACGGATTGTGTGACACCCCTACAACCCTGACGGATTATATGATACCCTGACTTATAATATGACACCATTCCAACCATGACGGATTATGTGACACCCCCAACCCTGACGGATTATGTGACATCCCTACGACCCTGACAGATTATGTGGCACCCTAACAACCCTGATTTATTATGTGACACCCCCAATCCTGACGGATTATGTGACACCCTTCCAACCCTGACGGATTATGTGACATCCCTACGACCCTGACGGATTATGGGTTTATTTATTAATATTATTATTCTCTAGTTAATCGTAATAATTTGGAATTTCCCCACAGATTGTACAAGTTCATTAAATGCCTGCTTCTTTCAATGTTGCTTTAGGGTACAATTAAGTGTGAAATAGTTTAGGCTGTAGCGTTCTTTTCTATGACCTTCTTGCTTTACATAGCTATTCTTAGATAATTCGCTTGATTTCTATTGGCGCCCACGCACTAATCGCTTTGAAATTGGAAGAAACGTCTCTGTAGCCTCACATTGCAAGTAAATTCTCAATAAGAAACTAAATTAGGCCAATGGTACACGGATTGAACGGAAATGTCATTTCATGAGTCAGCATTTGCTTTTGTGAAAAACAATTCCTTCTGAAACGTATGCGAAATTCCAACAAATTTAAGAAAGATATTGAAAATACGTATTCATTCAAATAATTTAAAACACGCATTCATTCAAATAATTTAAAACACGCATTTCATTCAAATAATTTAGGTAAATATGTAGCTTCTTCAGATAAGCACGTCCCTCGTCTCACACATACCCTCTCTCTCTTTTACCCTCACTCTCAGTCTCTCACTTTTTCACTCACTCTTTCACTCATTTATACTTATTTTTGCAAGAGAATTACGAAACAAATTTTTTGTTTATTCTGTATTTTCGGTTTCCACAATTTTAAACAAAAAAAATCAAACTTTGCGAAATTGAATGAAAACAAAAAAAGAGTCACAAACAATTAAGCTCTAACCTTTGTTATTTAGTTACGTGCCTGAGATCTAAATGTCGCTATCATTACATTGACCTCAAGTGTCAGTTAACATCAAACATTTCTCATAGGAAGTGCTCGGCAGATATAATTTTCAAATATCTAGGGACTAGGCACATTTTTTTGTTTGTAACGAATGATTAACCGTATCTAATCCACCATTTTAAAGTTTGTTGTTAGTAACGGATGTATTATTCTATCTAGAAGAAGCTTGGTACTATAATCGCAGTCCGACCTCCGTTTTTGTTCTTGTTTCCCTTTAGTGTCTACCTACGTATTTTAGGGTTGATTATCTACATGTTATATGAATAAATAATCAATAATTAATTGAAATATTCTTTTTAGGGTTAGGTTTAGGGTTACGGGTTAGGGTTGGTTATGTAAAACCTAAATAGCTCTAACCCTAAATATCATGGTATTGAAATTAATAAAGGACAAACATAAACTGATAAACATAGGCAAGGGAAATACTCACAGAGGTAGGCAATAATTGGAGCAACGGGTGTTCGACCGTGATCATAGTACCTAGTTGAGCAATATTTGTTTGTAATGCACAATGGAAATAACAGAAATAATCAAGGATATAGCTGGAACATACTGAAGTGCTATAAATTTAAACATAAACATTTTATTTTTTAGTTTAGTTTTGTTTTAGTGAATGTATTCTGTAAAAGTAAAACACATCTGTATTATTGTTCGACTGTTTTATATACTTGTACCATGCAGTTAATAGTGTTTGAAAATTTGCGACACGACAAAGCTTTTGTTATTCTAATTTTTATGAGACGTTTAAAGTTTTCATTTGAAATATACTAGTCTCGTATTAAATTGATGTATCAAGTGAAAGCTAGGGCACAATATAAGGTTGGAAGATGGCTGGGGCACAATATAAGGTTGGAAGATGGCTGGGGCACAATATAAGGTTGGAAGATGGCTGGGGCACAATATAAGGTTGGAAGATGGCTGGGGCACAATATAAGGTTGGAAGATGGCTGGGGCACAATATAAGGTTGGAAGATGGCTGGGGCACAATATAAGGTTGGAAGATGGCTGGGGCACAATATAAGGTTGGAAGATGGCTGGGGCACAATATAAGGTTGGAAGATGGCTGGGGCACAATATAAGGTTGGAAGATGGCTGGGGCACAATATAAGGTTGAAAGATGGTTGGGGCACAATATAAGGTTGGAAGATGGCTGGGGCACAATATAAGGTTGGAAGATGGCTGGGGGCACAATATAAGGTTGGAAGATGGCTGGGCACAATATAAGGTTGGAAGATGGCTGGGCACAATATAAGGTTGGAAGATGGCTGGGAGCACAATATAAGGTTGGAAGATGGCTGGGGGCACAATATAAGGTTGGAAGATGGCTGGGGGCACAATATAAGGTTGGAAGATGGCTGGGGCATAATATAAGGTTGGAAGATGGTTGGGCACAATATAAGGTTGGAAGATGGCTGGGCACAATATAAGGTTGGAAGATGGCTGGGGGCACAATATAAGGTTGGAAGATGGCTGGGGGCACAATATAAGGTTGGAAGATGGCTGGGGGCACAATATAAGGTTGGAAGATGGCTGGGGGCACAATATAAGGTTGGAAGATGGCTGGGCACAATATAAGGTTGGAAGATGGCTGGGCACAATATAAGGTTGGAAGATGGCTGGGGCACAATATAAGGTTGGAAGATGGCTGGGGCACAATATAAGGTTGGAAGATGGCTGGGGCACAATATAAGGTTGGAAGATGGCTGGGGCACAATATAAGGTTGGAAGATGGCTGGGGCACAATATAAGGTTGGAAGATGGCTGGGCACAATATAAGGTTGGAAGATGGCTGGGCACAATATAAGGTTGGAAGATGGCTGGGGCACAATATAAGGTTGGAAGATGGCTGGAATACACTAGAAGGGCTGAATATGGCTGGAATACACTAGAAGCGTTGAATATGGCTGGAATACACTAGAAGGGTTGAAGATGGCTAGGGCACACAGGAGGATGAAGGATGCTGGGACACAATAGAAGAATGGGAGATGGCTGTCGTACATTAGAAGGGTGAAGATAGCTGGGGCACACTAGAAGGATGGAAGATGGCTGGGACACACTAGAAGGGTTGAAGATGGCCGGGGCACATTAGAAGGATGGAAGATGGCTTGGGAAAACTACAAGAATGAAAGATAGGACTTTACCAAAAAATCAGCTTTATGGAGAATTAACGTCGCGGAAATGATCATAATGTCGCCATCTACTTTGGTACACAGATGTATGCAAACGCAATATTCATTCTACAGGAATTGATGTGGAATCATGCGGACATGATGCCATGGATCGTGTTGCAATAAGGGAAAAATCAGGAAGTGTATAAAGACAAAGGAATAAGACATATCAGACATTTCACAGTCTGCACGTCTAATAAGACACTTGACAGCACGCGATGGTATTACTAAACTTTACTAAACTTCATTATTAATTAACGTATTCACTATCTAACTAATAAGACGTTTTTGCCGAAACGTCTATTTATGTGTTTATTCTTGTATGTTTTCAGTAATTAGATAATTGTCATTTCCATGTTTCCAATATTCGTTTTTCTGTCTACAGTTCTGCTGCAATTGCAACTTATTGTGGATTATAGTAACGAGGCAAGCATGTGATATACCGCCACTTTATAAGAGATATCTTCCATTGTTTTTTTCCTGGTGAAAACGGAGAAGCATAGAATAGCGACATTATAAAATAATCATTCATGCGGAAGGAGATTTTAAGGAGACCTTTTTTGACGAGTTTGTTTACCTGCTCTTTATATAGAAGGAGGTTTATTTTGGTGAGGTTGTTTACCTGCTATTTATATAGAAGGAGGTTTATTTTGGAGAGTTTATTTACCTGCTCTTCATATTGAAGGAGGTTTATTATGGTGAATTTGTATACCCGATTTTCATATTGGTGGTTCATTTTGGTGAAAATTTTAACCTGCTCCATATTTAGAAAGAGGTTTAGTATGGTGAATTTGTTTACCTGCTTTTCATATAGAAGGAGGTTTATTTTGGTGAAATTTTTGACCTGCTCCTTATACAGAAGGAAGTTTATTTTAGTTAAATTTTTAACCTGCTCCTTATATAAAAGGGGTTTATTATGGTGAGTGTGTTTACCTGTTCTTCATATACGAGAGGTCTCCTTAAAATCTCCTTCCGCATGAATGATTATTTTATAATGTCGCTATTCTATGCTTCTCCGTTTTCACCAGGAAAAAAACAATGGAAGATATCTCTTATAAAGTGGCGGTATATCACATGCTTGCCTCGTTACTATAATCCACAATAAGTTGCAATTGCAGCAGAACTGTAGACAGACACTAGAAGGGCTGAATATGGCTGGAATACACTAGAAGCGTTGAATATGGCTGGAATACACTAGAAGGGTTGAATATGGCTGGAATACACTAGAAGGGTTGAAGATGGCTAGGGCACACAGGAGGATGGAAGGATGCTGGGACACAATAGAAGAATGGGAGATGGCTGTCGTACATTAGAAGGGTGAAGATAGCTGGGGCACACTAGAAGGATGGAAGATGGCTGGGACACACTAGAAGGGTTGAAGATGGCCGGGGCACATTAGAAGGATGGAAGATGGCTTGGGAAAACTACAAGAATGAAAGATAGGACTTTACCAAAAAATCAGCTTTATGGAGAATTAACGTCGCGGAAATGATCATAATGTCGCCATCTACTTTGGTACACAGATGTATGCAAACGCAATATTCATTCTACAGGAATTGATGTGGAATCATGCGGACATGATGCCATGGATCGTGTTGCAATAAGGGAAAAATCAGGAAGTGTATAAAGACAAAGGAATAAGACATATCAGACATTTCACAGTCTGCACGTCTAATAAGACACTTGACAGCACGCGATGGTATTACTAAACTTTACTAAACTTCATTATTAATTAACGTATTCACTATCTAACTAATAAGACGTTTTTGCCGAAACGTCTATTTATGTGTTTATTCTTGTATGTTTTCAGTAATTAGATAATTGTCATTTCCATGTTTCCAATATTCGTTTTTCTGTCTACAGTTCTGCTGCAATTGCAACTTATTGTGGATTATAGTAACGAGGCAAGCATGTGATATACCGCCACTTTATAAGAGATATCTTCCATTGTTTTTTTCCTGGTGAAAACGGAGAAGCATAGAATAGCGACATTATAAAATAATCATTCATGCGGAAGGAGATTTTAAGGAGACCTTTTTTGACGAGTTTGTTTACCTGCTCTTTATATAGAAGGAGGTTTATTTTGGTGAGGTTGTTTACCTGCTATTTATATAGAAGGAGGTTTATTTTGGAGAGTTTATTTACCTGCTCTTCATATTGAAGGAGGTTTATTATGGTGAATTTGTATACCCGATTTTCATATTGGTGGTTCATTTTGGTGAAAATTTTAACCTGCTCCATATTTAGAAAGAGGTTTAGTATGGTGAATTTGTTTACCTGCTTTTCATATAGAAGGAGGTTTATTTTGGTGAAATTTTTGACCTGCTCCTTATACAGAAGGAAGTTTATTTTAGTTAAATTTTTAACCTGCTCCTTATATAAAAGGGGTTTATTATGGTGAGTGTGTTTACCTGTTCTTCATATACGAGAGGTCTCCTTAAAATCTCCTTCCGCATGAATGATTATTTTATAATGTCGCTATTCTATGCTTCTCCGTTTTCACCAGGAAAAAAACAATGGAAGATATCTCTTATAAAGTGGCGGTATATCACATGCTTGCCTCGTTACTATAATCCACAATAAGTTGCAATTGCAGCAGAACTGTAGACAGACACTAGAAGGGCTGAATATGGCTGGAATACACTAGAAGCGTTGAATATGGCTGGAATACACTAGAAGGGTTGAATATGGCTGGAATACACTAGAAGGGTTGAAGATGGCTAGGGCACACAGGAGGATGGAAGGATGCTGGGACACAATAGAAGAATGGGAGATGGCTGTCGTACATTAGAAGGGTGAAGATAGCTGGGGCACACTAGAAGGATGGAAGATACTCGTAGAAGGAGGTTTATGTTGGGGAAATTTTTAACCTGCTCCTTATATAGAAGGAGGTTTATTATGGTGAGGGTGTTTATTTTTTCTTCATATAGGAAGAGGTTTATTTTGGTGAGTTTGTTTACCATCAACAACACATTGGAGAGAACGAGAAATCACCCTAATGGGCTCCGCGAATGTAGATCATCGCATTGAGAAACAAAGAACGAAGCTCAATTATCGATGTCGTGCTGTGTTGAGATCAACAAATGATAGGAACCAATGTTCAATAGCAAGGACAACCAAATACAAAACATTAGGCTTTGATCATGTCACGTATCAGCGATATCCCGTTGTAATTTGTCATCCATGAAGCTTTCTCTGTGAGCTTTTGCAGACCTTAGTGAATAACAAACAGCTATTTCGTTTTGATGAAATTATTTACAAAACTGGGTCTGTTTTGTATTTGCGTGCTATTTGAGGTTTGTGTTTATTCTTTGTTGTGATGTTTAGTCGGATTACTGAATGTTTATTCTTTGTAGTGATGTTTAGTCAGATTACTGAATGTTTATTCTTTGTAGTGATGTTTAGTCAGATTACTGAATGTTTATTCTTTGTAGTGATGTTTAGTCAGATTACTGAATGTTTATTCTTTGTTGTGATGTTTAGTCAGATTACTAAATGTTTATCCGTAATTGACCATATGATACAATATGTGTAAGCGACTATATAATGTAATGTAATGCAATATAATGTAATGTAATGTGGTGTGGTACAGCGGTACAATACAATACAATACGATACGATACGATACGATACAATACAATACAATACAATACGATGTGATGTAGTATAGTATAGTATAGTATAGTATAATATAGTATGTGTAAGTGATTACAAAACCACTAGCTATTATCAATTCATATCAACAACAGCGTATTAGAACGAGTCACCGGTTTTTAATACCTTTGTTTTTTTATCAATGGTAATGGTGATTGCTGTGAAAAAGACAGATTTATAAACTAAAAGGAAACATCAGAGTGGTGAAGTGGAAGACACATATACACGAAAAGGAAACCTTAACCAGTGGAGAAATGGAAGACGCATATACACAGAAAAAAGGAAACATTAGCCGCTGGTCAAGTGGAGGACACATATAATCGTAAAGGAAATATTAGCCACTGGTCAAGTGGAGGACAATAATAGAAATGTAAATGAAAATTAATTTAGACACAGATTAAGATGTATACACTGATATATATATATATATATATATATATATATATAAACTAAAAAAATTGAACATGAGAAAATATAATACAGCTTACTTTCTAAGACAGCGTATACAATAAAACATCTTACACCCTAAGACAGCTCACACCTTAGGACGACTTACACCCTAAGACAGCCTACACCTTTAGACAACTTACACCCTAAGTACTAGAGAACTGCGCGGAACATCAGAGAAAAGATAACAGAAAAAAGAAAATACAAAATAAACTATGATGACAACTATAGGAAATAAACCAAGATCAAGTAGAGTTGATTGCGGAACATGAACAGTGATAAATAATGGAAATTGTGAGAAGATAAATATTGGAAATTGTGAGAAGATAAATATTGGAAATTGTGAGAAGATAAACATTGGAAATTGCGAGAAGTTAAATATTGGAAATTGTGAGAAGATAAATATTGGAAATTGTGAGAAGATAAATATTGGAAATTGTGAGAAGATAAATAGTGGAAATTGTGAGAAGATAAATAGTGGAAATTGTGAGAAGATAAATATTGGAAATTGTGAGAAGATAAACATTGGAAATTGTGAGAAGATAAACAATGGAAATTGTGAGAAGATAAATATTGGAAATTGTGAGAAGATAAATATTGGAAATTGTGAGAAGATAAACATTGGAAATTGTGAGAAGAATAATATTGAGATTGTGAGAATGTAAGTATTAGAATTGTGGGATCAAAAGCTGACAATTTGATGCGGGGGATGGGTGCCCACGGACCTGTTTATGTGTGGGTAATGAAAAGTTAACTATTTGAAACAATGTGGACGAAAACTAATATGATTCAAGTTTTAAGGAAAATTGATTAATATTTTACAGTTGATGTTATATTGGGTAAACGATACTGGAAAGGGCACAGGGCTCAAACTATTGAGAATCACTGATATAATGATGTCTATACTCAGCTAATGTCGATTGGTGTCATCTAATGTGTCATGTCACATCAACTAATGTCATACGGTGTCATATACTTTGTCATTTTCTATCAACTAATGTCATGAAGATGAAATAATCCCTCCAGCTGTCAGCAGACAGCTCTTGAACAGTCTTTCAGACGGAAGAACATGATGACATCCAGACTCGTGTTAAATCATTTCAAAGGCATGGTTGTGCAATGGAGGTTTATAGATGCATGTTTACTCCCGAAGGAAGGTATTTCAATGTTATAGTATCCCATGATGTCAGACCAGGCATAAGCACATCACACACTTTGGGGCAACTATCTCATCAGGCTTTCGTGAGATTTGTTGACCCACTGGATCTCTCTTATAGCAGAACCATGGTTCTATTACATTTACAGCAGAATGTAATCCAGAAAATGTAAATGTGTTGTGTCGCCGTTTTACTTGCTACAATAGCCTGACACATCCGTCTTCGGCGGATGGAATTATTTGATAGGGGACAAAAAACAGACAATAAGAAATGATGTGACAATGATGATTCTTTTCACTGGTTGTCAGTCTATTCCCCCATATTTCTTAGTCGACCCCTACGACATGCCTGGAAAGAAGACAGTGGTCCTATTCGTTGTACTACGAACTAGAAGTCCAGGCCCAGATGTCATCTACTGCCTCATGTAATATCAACCAATGTCATATATTGCCATCCAAAATATTATCAACTGTATATTTCTTTACTAACATTCTACGGGTGTCTGCAGATTGTGGATCGCGTGGCCGTATGGCCAGAATGACCGTCTCAGAAGCCTGAGGTCTTGGGTAAAATCCATGGTTGGAATAAGGATTTTTGTCGTTCTTTAGTGCAATAAATGATTTTTTTCATGTACGCGACTCGGCGACAGCTATGGCAAAGCTATCTTTATTTCCACAGTTAAAAAGCTTCCCTGCACAGAAAAATACGCAGTAATGAAGGTACGTTTTACTTGACAGATTGAAGTGCAAACTGGAGAGAATTCTGGTTTATATTTGGATTTGGATATGAAAGTTATAAGTAAAGGGAGAATTAATCTCATGAATTCAATCAATATGTTTATGTTATGCATTCTCTCAACAAACTTTAACTGTTACAATTTATCAACAAAAAACAAACCAAAAAACAACAACAAAAAAATGGTATCAGTTCACTGTAGGACACAAGAACAAAGACAGAACATTAGTTGAATGTAAGACACACGAATAGACACATACTATCAGTTAATGTAAAACACAAGAATAAAGACAGAACATTAGTTGACTGTAGGACACAAGAATAAAGACAGAACATAGTTGACTGTAGGACACAAGAATTAAGACAGAACATAGTTGACTGTAGGACACAAGGACAGAAGATTAGTTTACTCTAAGACACAAGAAGAAAGACAGACACTATCCGTTGACTTTGGACGCGAAAATTAAGATAGAACATTAGTTGACTGTAACATACAAAAATAAAAACAAGAGTTTCAGAATAGCAAGAGTTTCAGTAAATGTAAGACACAGTACGAAAACACGAATCGCTAAATTAACTTGAAAACAAACAAAATTGATTAATCAAATGTACAACAAAATCAATTATGTTAACAAGAGTGTGAGACTAATTGGTAAAATAATGAGCGAGGTCAAAATAATTAAGGGAAATAACCTTGTATCGAAAGCAGAATAGAAAACATGGATTAAATAATATCATGATTTTAATTATTTTTAAATACTCAAATAGCAGGTGTCTCTTTTTCTGAAATTGATTGTCAGCACCAATAGTGAATGGAATATATGAGGATAAATCGATGTGTTTGAGGGAAGATGAATTAAAGTCTAAATGGAAATGTACATTAATTTAATTGTCTGCAAAATTAGAGATTTCAATAAGAGTCAGACATGTTTACCCTCAACTTATTCTGGAGAACAATACATCGATTTTGTATTCTATCTGGCAGCCGGTGAGAATTTGTTAGAAAATATTTTATCATTTAAGCAAGGATACATTTTTATGGTTTCAGGCAAATAGATTGTGAATACGTTAACTTTTAGGCAAAAAGATTGTAAATACGTTAAGTTTTAGGCAAATATATTGTAAATACGTTACTATTTAGGAAAATAGATTGTGAATACGTTAACTTTTAGGCAAATAGATTGTAAATACGTTAATATTTAGGAAAATAGATTGTGAATACGTTAACTTTTAGGCAAATAGATTGTAAATACGTTAATCTTTAGGAAAATATATTGTGAATACGTTAACTTTTAGGCAAATAGATTATAAATACGTTAAGTTTTAGGCAAATAGATTGTAAATACGTTAATCTTTAGGAAAATAGATTGTGAATATGTTAAGTTTTAGGTAAATAGATTGTAAATACGTTAATCTTTAGGAAAATAGATTGTGGATACGTTAACCTTTAGGCAAATAGATTGTAAATATGTTAGGTTTTAGGCAAATAGATTGTAAATACGTTAAACTTTAGGAAAATAGATTGTGAATACGTTAACTTTTAGGCAAATAGATTGTGAATACGTTAACTTTTAGGTAAATAGATTGTGAATACGTTAAGTTTTGGGTAAATAGATTGTGAATACGTTAAGTTTTGGGTAATATGATTTATTCTTTCTTCTTTATGTATGCAAACCAAAGATAGTGAACAAAGGTGTCCAGATAGCATGAGCCAACGTAGATGTGAATTTTGAGGAGAACAATGACAATTTCATGGGCAGTCAAGAAAACTAATGAAAAAAAATTCAAAGATGTTTGAGTAAAACGATAAATTATAGCAAAACAAACAAAATAGACAATCAAGAATTTTAGGGCATGTGATGAGATAAGTAAGACATGGACATTTAGTAACGACCAGAAAAATCAAGGGGAAAAAGACAGAGGAAGACAAAGAGAGATATTTCTGGATGGGTTGTGTTTGTGGAACAAAAAGAAGCTACCAATTAAGCTTAACACAAACACAAGTTATATAGAGTTGTGCAGAAGCATGATCGCCCACGAAAATCGGCATGGAACTTTATTGATAGAATGTGGTATGTTAATACAAGTTATAATTATATTTTATGCTGATATAAAGAGAAAGGTCTCTCCCTAAATATCAAGAAAATAGAAGTAATGGATTTTTCAAAGAAATAAAATAACACACCTTGCAAGATCAAAGTGAATGATATATTATTAAAACAGGTTCACCAATTCAAATATCTAGGTACAACGATTACAGCAGATGGAAGAAGTTCAACAGAAATCAGAAGCAGAATAGGACAGGCGAAAACAACATTCATAAAAATAAAAAAATATATTGTGTAATATGACCTTGGCATTAGAGGTGAGGAAGAGAGTTCTGCAGTGCCGTAAACTTATATATTAATATATACAATAAACAAACAGGAAAGTAGCAGAAAATAGAGACAATAGAGATGTGGTTCTACAGAAGAATGCTAAGAATACCATG
>CM067307.1:33097912-33147912 GCA_034231615.1 Meghimatium bilineatum
TAGTATAGAGCACAGGACCAACGTAATGATAAGTATTAAGTATGGTAGACCGTCTGAAACAGAAATATAATTCATGCATAAGTATTAAGTATGGTAGACCGTCTGAAATAGAAATATAATTCATGCATAAGTTATTATAGTTCATTAAGACGTGAATCTGCATCAATACACAACACTAACGTTTGTACGCGTGAGTCTTAATCAACATCAACATCAGCACACATATTTGGTAGTAAAATACCAAATATACATAAAAATACAGTATACGATTTAAAAAGTACTGAATGGGAAATGAAGAACAATGTTACCCAGTTTTCGTTTGGAGTTCTGTTCCGTCGACAAACGCGCATGAGCGTTCGAGATGCGCGTGTTTGAGCACTATATTCAGGCACTATATATTTTCAGGTATGCAACTAAGGTATGTTTGTTACGTACATGTGTATTCCCAGTTATACATGTGTGTACCTACGGCTGTGAATCATGGTCAATAAATAAAATAATTACAGCCAAGAGAGTAGAGGCTTTCGAAATGAAGTGATATAGAAGAGTCATGAGAATACCATGGACAGCAAAAAAAAAACCAACCAAGACGGGCTAAGAAAAATCAATGTTTAAGAAGGCTGGATTTTGTATATCATATTAAGAAGGATGTTAGGTGATTTCGGCCATATGAAGAGACACAATGGCATTAGAAAGAGTGTTCTTGGAGAGAGCCGATAGAAGGCAGTAGAGGCAGAGGCAAACAAAGACGTCGTTGGACAAAAGCTATTTAGGAATACATGCAGATGTCGCTAGAGGAAGCGGGACAACCTGCCAGAGACCGCGGTGATTTCATGAGATTCATAAGGAAGACAACTCTCTGGAAAGAATACATCACATGGCAATATATTTTATGTATGTATGAACTCCCCTGACAACTAAAAAACCAACGATGATCTGATGAGAGTCCAGAAACGATAGTTACTTACTAATATTATATGTTTTTTTACCATGATCGAAAACATAATTCCGTACTTCAGTCAACAAAAGTGTTCAACTGAAGGTACCCATTTCCTCTACAACTATACATTATATAAAAATGTATACAGGTTAAACAAACTGCTTACATTTATTAGTCAATTGCTAAATCTTACAAGGGTTAGAAGTCTAAGCTGATATGATTTGATTACCTGTCAAAAACAAACGACCTTGTTAGGTGCAAGCTTAGAAGAAACAGTGTAAAACACAAGAAATCATAGACAAAAAAAGTGTAAAACACAAGAAATCATAGACAAAAACAGTGAAAAACACATCAAGAAATCATGGACACAAACAGTGTAAGACACGGGAAATAATGGACAGCAACAATGTAAGACACAGGAAATCTATCTATCTATACGCTGTGTCCCTTGTTTGTCTTGCAGCGTCAGGGGTGGAAGAGTTATCTGGAGATGACCTTCTTGTGCGCTGTTTGTAAGCTTATTCCTGTGGTTTCATGGACACAAGAAGTGTAAGACACAGGATATTATGGACAGAAACAGCGTAAGAGACAGGAAATCATGGACACAAAAAGTGTAAGACACAGGATATTATGGAAAGAAACAGCATAAGAGACAGGAAATCATGGACACAAAAAGTGTAAGACACAGGATATTATGGAAAGAAACAGCATAAGAGACAGGAAATCATGGACACAAAAAGTGTAAGACACAGGATATTATGGACAGAAACAGTGTAAGACACATGACATCATGTACAGAAACAGCGTAAGAGACATGAAATCATGGACAGAACCTGTTTTACATTGTAAGACAATGGGTTCCTGTTCAAGATGGCGTTTTGATAAGTCGTGTTTCACGTTCCAGTGGATTTGTTACAATTGTAATTTAGTTTTCCTGGATTGAAACCCGCTGTGGTAGCCATCGTTATAACCACTATGTCTCTATGTGCTGATGTGGTGATTAAGCTAAAATCTTGTCTTAAAAGTCATGTGAAAAGTGAGAAAATGAATTTCAACACACTTACAAAGATCTTGGTACAACATGCTGAGTGTTGATATTTGGTAGGGCGGAACGGTGAACTGTGACAGACTCGATCGGTCTCCGTGGATAGAAATAATTGTTACTATGTGTCACTATTGTAAACAATGAGAGCTGGGAGTTCAGGACAACTAACCGCAAGATTGGTTAATCATACAACCTAGATTTTTAAAGTTCATCAGGAGAGTAGTAAAAAAAGTTACTATCGTCTACCAAACACATAAAAAGTACTTTTCACAGAAATGACCCTTTAACAGAACGATATTTCCTTACAAATTATATTAAATCGTGGGTGGCGTATGTAAGTATGTTAGTTAGTTAGTCGTTGGATCATCTTCACTGTAAACTGGACACGTCCATAGTTGATCCGATCTCTCCCTTAGTGTATCCGCCATTACACTTCTGCTGACAGTACCGGTCCTATGCTGGTTGATCATCATTCTTCTGTCCCCTCCAAAATGCTCACTTCTAGCAATTCTAGCAAATTATATTTAAATGTCGTTAGACCACATTAAGCAAGTGTGTAGTTTAAAGGCACATTTCGCTAACAGCACCATTGACAGCACTAAGACAAAAGAATCAGTCGCCGGTGCGACGGAGTACGCGCTCTGCGGTTGAAATCTGTTCTGTCAGATAGAGGCTCAGGTTCTCGTCAAATTAGGAAACGCCAGCGCCGAGGAGGATCTTCTGTGGGAAGGGCAGGAAAGAGTGGAGTAAAAAGGAAAGTAGACCAAATCAGACTGAATAATGTCAACTTTCGGTATTTGAATTGTTCCAGCACGTTTCAGCACGGCCCGAAACTGGAATAGTTAGCATATTATTTCGATCTAATGCTTGTGCAAGAGACACAAGCCAAATATTTATCATTTCAAGGTTTAGTGAGCTATGTTAGCCCGACAAGCCCCCACGCATCACGGGAAGGTGATTCTTGTACAATGTGGCATACCACAATGTCTGCTCTACTTCGCATCTTGGGATAATAGAGATAAGGTGTTGCAGGGAGTACAGAATATAATTTATGGACGAAGATGGAGCATTATTAATATGTTCGAAACTGCTCCCACGTCAAGCCGGAAGACTGGAATATTCGGAGTTTGAAGATCTCCATGGAGATATTATATTAGTGTTCGGATACTTCAATTCTTGCAATATCGACTGGGGAAACCCAAGAAAACACACAGGGAATGGCACTATGCAAGGCCCTGCTAGAGACTGATTTCACTATTCTTAATTGTGACAGAATGACCAGATTAGCTGCCGAAGAGAAAGACTCAGATTCAAACATTGACCGTGCACTGGTGTCGTCTAATGGAAACGACGTGGGCGGCAGTGGATTACCATGGTAGTGACCACCTACCATGCGCGGTAACAATCACAAAAGAGCAGAACTGTAGAAATAACAAGAGATAGCATGCCTTTAAATATAGGTGCAACGAAGAGTCGATCTTGAGCAAGTTGCGACAACTGGCATGGCAAAGAGTGAGGCCAAACAGACCGGGGAGAGACACGACCACCAATTCGGCAATCCCCGCCCATGACATCTTCCTTTGGCTTTCAGGCAAAGTAGGAAACAGTGGTCGCCCTGATCGACCTGTAAGATGCTTACATCGTTGGGAATGACTGGAGTAGTGACTAAATTGGGCGAATCAACATCATCTATGGGTCGTTGGATGACTGGAGATGGGTTTGTTTTAAAGTCGGAAGGTTTCTTCATGCCAAGGTTGAAACATTAATTCTGCGAAATAAAATTGTGATACACGTTTGAAATAATGTTGTACTTCTTTTCTTTTTAACAGTATATAGGTATTGAAAATACAAGACAACAAACGGGATTTGAAAATATAATTCAACAAACGGGATTTGAAAATAGAAGACAAAAAAACGGGATTTGAAAATACAAGACAACAAATGGGAATTGAAAATATAAGACAACAAACGGGATTTGAAAATATAATTCAACAAACGGGATTTGAAAATACAAGACAACAAATGGGAATTGAAAATATAATACAACAAACGGGATTTGAAAATATAATTCAACAAACGGGATTTGAAAATACAAGACAAAAAACGGGATTTGAATATACAAGACAACAAACGGGATTTGAGCCGTATGGGGTGCAAAGGGAACGTATTACTCTCGGCGGACCCAAGGTTAGCAGATAACCAAGATCCCAAATGTACCTCCTCGCGGTGCACCCTGGAAACAGAAGTACAGCAGCTCGAGCTGATTCTGGTCAAATCATTTGGGGATCGTGTCCGAGAATGTGGAGGTAGCAGATGGAAATAGATTTGACTGCATAAGGGACAGAGACTATCTCCAACACCACCAGAAACACCACATACAGGGCACTGTTAACATACAGTGAAGCTAGTTAGTCCAGCCCGAACATTGGAGGGGCGGCCAATGTAAAAGGCACGTAAAGGTAGATGCATGGCGAGAGAAAAATAGATTTCATACTGAGTACAATGATACAATAAAAGGGCAGAACAGCGCCAGAAGGCAGCACGAACTGCAAATAGAAAGTGAGAAGTTCATAGAAAAGGGGAACTACAAGCTCTATTAGCTCGAGACGAGCTTCTAGTTACCTGTGCTCCTTATAGGCAGAGACCCAGACCCAATCATGGGCGTTCCTTAAAAGCAAGAAGACCCGACCCAACTCTAATGTCGAGCTTTCCTATACCGACAATTGGCGCTATTGGGACAAGGTCGCTCTGCTCGAGAACGCCTTGCTCTCAAACGCGTGGTGTGAGACTCGAACTTGGGTGAGGTGTTTCACGATGTCTGTGAACGACACCTCATGTACGAAGGCGAAAGAGTCAGGGTCCAACTCTTCTGGCAAGTTCTTCCTCGTACGGAATCAGACTCGCGGATGAGAAACGGTTCAGTATCCAATTGCACGAGATGTGTTTATAGACGGTAGAACACCTCGTGCAAGAAAGACGTGCTCGACAAGCGTCTTAGCGAAGAGGCACTACACACCAGCGTTCCCGGCGACAGATAGATAGGCTGTCAAGGACTAGGGAAGCCTATCCGAATTAAAGGCATGACGAAAACGGATGTACTGGATTCGGACGTCAAGACCACAAGTGGCCAACCGAGGTGCAAAAAACACGGTTCTACTATCGAACTTGCAGCACAAAGTACTTCACACTCCCCGGCGGAAATCACACGATATATTCGTTGTGGTTATATGAAAGCGAACGCAGAAGAAGAAGAAGAATGAGCCGTATGATTGATTATCTTTAATAATTAATTCGCAACGCTTCTATATTATATAAAGAATATCCTTCATCTTCTGTAATACTGTCTGGCTGAAAATCTGTCTGGCTGGAATTCTGTACATCAAAAGACACGGAGAGAATACACAATTACAGCGCCGTAGATTTTTTTTCATCAGACTAAGTTCAGTGAGGACCCATATATGCTATTTGTGAGAGAAGAATATTGAGTAATTCAGAGACACTATTGTGAAACATGTTGAAGAACTTCGGCGCAGGTTTCCTAGAAAACCAACTTGTACGGTTGCCCATAGTTGCTGTTTGAGCCATAAGGAAATGTAATCACGATGTGGGTCACGAGAGTACACACACAAACTATTTGTATTATAACTTGAAGTGCTTTGTCGCAGGTTTCTTATAGAATGTAACAATGTAGTAATGGGGTGTTTATTATATTTAACGTCAATACGGAAGCAAATATAAGGATTTCCTACACGAAGGAGGGAAAGAATGAGAAAGTTAGGGAGAGTCTAGGTATGAAGAGAAAACGAGTAAAGTGAATCAATAAAATAAAAAATAATAAAATATTTTTGAGGTTGAGGTAATTTATGTTACATCGATAAGCAGGAGCCTCCCCCCCGTACTAATTAAGAGGACATAACTACCAAAGTGTGTGTGTGTGTATCTGTGATAGAGTGTGTGTGTTAGCAGATAACGCATGCGCAACAGCTAACCATCGTGAAGCTTCGTAAAATCATGTGCTACCTGGCACCTAAGGATCTTCATGTGGTACCTGGTAACTAAGGATCTTCATGTGGTACCTGGTAACTAAGGATCTTCATGTGATACCTGGCAACTAAGGATCTTCATGTGGTACCTGGCAACTAAGGATCTTCATGTGGTACCTGGCACCTAAGGATCTTCATGTGCTACCTGGCACCTAAGGATCTTAATGTGCTACCTGGCACCTAAGGATCTTCATGTGGTACCTGGCAACTAAGGATCTTCATGTGGTACCTGGCAACTAAGGATCTTCATGTGGTACATGGCACCTAAGGATCTTCATGTGCTACCTGGCACCTAAGGATCTTCATGTGGTACCTGGCAACTAAGGATCTTCATGTGGTACCTGGTACCTAAGGATCTTCATGTGGTACCTGGCAACTAAGGATCTTCATGTGGTACCTGGCACCTAAGGATCTTCATGTGGTACCTGGCAACTAAGGATCTTCATGTGGTACCTGGCACCTAAGGATCTTCATGTGGTACCTGGCAACTAAGGATCTTCATGTGGTACCTGGCAACTAAGGATCTTCATGTGGTACCTGGTACCTAAGGATCTTCATGTGGTACCTGGCAACTAAGGATCTTCATGTGGTACCTGGCACCTACGGATCTTCATGTGGTACCTGGCACCTAAGGATCTCCATGTGGTACTGGCACCTACGGATCTTCATGTGGTACTGGCTCCTAAGGATCTCCATGTGGTACTGGCACCTAAGGATCTTCATGTGGTACTGGCACCTAAGGATCTTCATGTGGTACTGACATCTAAGGATCTCAGAAGTCTTGACAATTGTTGACAAGGTGAGGGGAGGGGTAGGGTCAAACATTCGCAAAACAAATGTTGATGACGTTTACTGAGAGTCTCATAAGTTATTATAGCCATTTCTCTGATACAGCTGCTGACGCCCTGGAGTAATAGCTTATTCTACAGCTACTGACGCCCTGGAGTAATAGCTTACTATACAGCTGCTGACGCCCTGGAGTAATAGCTTACTATACAGCTGCTGACGCCCTGGAGTAATAGCTTACTATACATCTGCTACGCCCTGGAGTAATAGCTTACTATACAGCTGCTGACGCTCTGGAGTAATAGCTTACTCTACAGCTGCTGACGCCCTGGAGTAATAGCTTACTCTACAGCTGCTGACGCCCTGGAGTAATAGCTTACACTACAGCTGCTGACGCCCTGGAGTAATAGCTTACACTACAGCTTCTAACGCCCTGGAGTAATAGCTTACTATACAGCTACTGACGCCCTGGAGTAATAGCTTACTATACAGCTACTGACGCCCAAGGTTGATAGCTTACTCTACAGCTGCTGACGTCCCGGATTAATAGATTGCTCTGCAGCTGCTGACACCCTGAATGTATAACCGTTTCTCTTCTACTGCTAACGTTCTGGATTTATAACTGTTTCTCTGCTGCTCCTGACGTCCTGGATTGATAGCTTGCTCCGCAACACTGGTTCTCAAGCTTTTCAGAAGGCGCGAACCGTCCAAATGTAATAGTTCTCGCGAACACTTTTTAACTAGCATGGCGTGAGCACATTTGCGAGAGTACCTATATACTGATATATAGACTGCGTACCTTTAGCGGTACTATCGGTATAGAGTTACTCTGTTGAGATGGACGTATTTTATATAGATGTAGAAACACCGTAATATAATGAAGTCAATCCTCTAATTCTTGTGATCCTGAGACAATATCAAACGAATCGAAAATTCTTTCAAATCTTCCTTTCAGAATCTTCCTGTTTGAACTAACTGGACGTATCTGCTCGCCTTCTATTTTTTTTTCTATCGATGTTCTCGTTATCAAATACACCGTGTCTGTGATGAAATTGTAATTGTTAAGTTTCTCTACGAAATGGTACTGTATTATTTGTGTAATGGTTTCTTTTCTTTTATTACGTGATAATTCTTTACAGGAGCTTTCGTGTGTATGGCCAGATCGTATTTTCACTGAGAGTAACTCGTTATATTTTGGTTAATTAATGTGGTTATAAGGGAAATATAAATAACCAAATGGTCAGAGGGTGTCCGACAAAGTGGATGGTGCCGCAGTAACCTAATGAACAAATAGTCAAGCAAAATGAATTAAACAGGTTACTAAAACACTTACCTTGCCTATTAATAAAAATATATTTAAAAAAGTATATATAAAAAACATACAATAAAACTAAACAGGACAATTCTCCACGTATCGGCTCAAATTGAACCTTTTTCAAGAGACAAACAACAGAAAACAACAAAATAAAAAACAAAATAGATGACTAGATTTCATCAAGCCCCGTCTTATCTTTCGTATCTCCATTCTGTGTCAATATGTATGCCTATTCTGGTGTGAGCCCTTTCCTATGTGTGGATACATTTACATGCCTGTGCATTTTGTGTGGGTATCCTTCACACATCTGTGTCCATTTTGTTATATATTTATTTCTTAACTCTTGGTGTGTGTATACATTTCTATGTATGTTTAGGTTTGGATTTATATATATGTTTATGTCTATATTTGGTTTCACATTCATTCCATGCGTTTTCAAATGTTGATTCTTCTTGTATCCTTCCTTCCCCAAACCCACTCACCCCACCACCACACAACCTCATCATTACTCATCTATCATTATCATATGCCATTCTGGTTGGCGTAGGTGACCATGGTTCTCTGTTCACAGTATTGTTATCAGGATCGTTGTTTCCAAGCCATGCTAGGTTGTCACACGAATATTTTAAGGAACACCCGTTGCATTCCGAAATACAGAAAGTTAAAGGCAGCAGACTCAAGAGAGGAAGGTCGTGGATGGGACGTGCTGAAGATGTAATACAAAGCGTGTGCCGATTACAGGATGTGGCAGTTGGTGCGGAATGGATAGGTCTACCCACAGATTTCGAAACTTGTTTGAGAGTAGTAATATCACTTAGCAGGGAATGCAGAGAATGGTGTCCCACAGCTGTGGAGAAAGAAGTGCAGGCTTTAATCAGTGAGAATACCAAAGAGGGGGATGTGATTATATACACTGATGGATCTGTAATTAGGCATGTTCGCAGTGCTTGGGCCTTTACAGCTCAGTGCGCAGGTAAAACGATCAAGGAGGAAAGTGGTGCCTTTGCGGTCACTACGAGTAGTATGACCATGGAGACTATGGCGGTGACCAAGGCATTTGAGTGGCTACGCACACAGAAAGTAACGCAGGTCTGCATCTTGAGTGACTCTATGAGTATGATTAAGAAGGTACAAGTGGGTCTCGTTCGCGAACAGTGGATTGAGGCCTTGAGAAATGCGAGCTTGAAGGCGGTTACATTTATTTTCGTGCCGGGACATATGGGCGTTCGAGGCAATGAAAGAGCGGATCAACTGGCATCGTGTGCGATTGTGGCAAAGGGCGATGGGGCAATGGATCGCGCTGACGTTTTGAACTCCTTAAGAGATATAACACGCGAGAGTGAGACGAATGTGGATGATGATTCCTTTTCAATGGCTAGGATTAAAGATCAGGGATTGAGATTCGGTGTTGCTAGAGGTGAACATTTTGGAGGGCGCAGAAGAATGATGGTCAACCAGCATAGGACCGGTACTGTCAGCAGAAGTGTGATGGCGGATACACTCAGGGAGAGATCGGAGCAACTATGGATGTGTCCAGTTTGCAGTGATGATGATCCGACGACTAACTAACTAACTAACTAACGAATATTTTCTCACGTCCCCATCTGTCTCTGTTCCCTTCAGTCTTGCCTGTTGTGACTATGTTCTTAAAACCTGCCTGTTTGATAAAGTGACAAAAGGGGTATTTTTCTTATCTTTTTCTTTTATTATTCTTGCACTCATCTATAGTGCCTCTAATTTCCCACTTTCGGTTTGTTTATAATGAATGCACGCATTTTCTCTTTTACTAGATGCGTTGCCATCCCTGCGCTATGGAGACGGGGCGTGATGAAATCTAGTCATTTATTTTGTTTTTTATTTTGTTGTTTTCTGTTGTTTGTCTCTTGAAAAAGGTTCAATTTGAGCCGATACGTGGAGAATTGTCCTGTTTAGTTTTATTGTATGTTTTTTATATATACTTTTTTAAATATATTTTTATTAATAGGCAAGGTAAGTGTTTTAGTAACCTGTTTAATTCATTTTGCTTGGTTATAAGGGATGATGGTCCCATCAATTCTGTCTGCTAATTGTTTTTTTATTGTCCATGTTTCTGAGCCATACATGAATATAGAATAGACGTATCATTTTATCATTCTTATATTTACGAGGTAGTTTGTAATTTAGTTAATATGTTGAAAGTACACTTCTGAAAGTACTATAGATTTTACAAGACTTCAAATCTCCTTCTGTGGAAGTGTTATTATAATAACGACTACATTCCTGACTCAGATAATTTTTGCGCAGACCAAACCTTCCTACATATTATTTGTCATGACATTCATCATTTCTTCTGTTCCAAGAATCAGCAACTGTGCTGAGATGTTGGCAATTTCTGTTCATTATTTCTCTTTTCAGTGAGTGTACTGCTGTCTTCATTTAATCTCTTTATACGTCACCGTCTCCCAACTGTCTGTTATTTAGCCAAGAAAAATTTATTATTTTATTATTTGGTACATTGTTATGATTATATAACTCTACAGTATTCTGTTCATCTCATCAAAATATTTTCTTTTGTATTCAACATTGTTCTATTTTTGTTTTCTATGACACAAAAATCTTGGGTTTTCTTTGATGTGTGATTGTATTTTGAAATATGAAAGGCTGTTTACTTTTACCCCGTGTAATATTAATGAAATCACATTGTGCATTGATCCAGTTTTCTTTCGGTTTTTTTTCCCATTTGATTTCTAATAATTTTGTTGAGGACCTTGTAAGTCCAAGCTGCGAATGAATTAGATTATTTGTTCTTTTTTAATCTCCTGCTTGATTATTTGATCTCCTGCTGTCAATAAAAGTTCAATAAGCCTTCAGTTACCCAGGGGTTTCATTTTTTATGTTTCTTGCCTAGTAGATGTGTTGCCATGTCAACTAACACTACGTAAATGTTCTCAGTCAGTGAGATATTATCCTAAAATAAGTTCAAAGTTGCAAATTTATATCTTATTGTTGCCTTGAATAACTCACTTCTTTTCTGTCAAATTTAGTTTTTCTAAGTCAAATCTTTGACAACTCTCCCCCCACCCTTATTTTTACGATGGTAGTTCTTGTTCTGTTTATTTCCTAAACCCTTGACTGCCTTTCAACGTCAGTGGTAGAAGAGTTTTCTGGAGATGGCCCTCGTGTGTGATGAGTATATTGTTTCTTTTATTTTGGTGGTCCAAGGTTTTCGAGGTCAGCCTCTAGGTCTGCCTTCACTGCATCTGTGTAGCATAGCTTGCTGTGGCATGCTGTCTGATGGTAGTCTGCTGATGTGTGCAAACCATTTGATCTATTATCTCTAGATATATTCCAAGATTGGGGCGATGCCGGTTCTTTGTCATGTGTCTTTTGATAAAGACATTCTTGTTAAGATAAGCTTAATGTGCTTCAAAAGCATATGGCGTCGATGTCTTAATCTGCACCATGGAATAATCTCGGCTTTGCTTACTTTACGTTCGATTTAAACCTCTTAGAAGCCAGAGTAAAGTAGATTTGATTGTGTAATTGTCCTGATGGTGCATGCCAAGTTGTTATTCTTGAAATTTTATGAGAGAATAATGTGTTATGTATATGATATGCTTAGTTTGTAAATTCTTGCAGTCTGAGAAATGTTAGCATGTTAGCGAATTCTTGCAGTCTGAGAAATGTTAGCATGTTAGTGAATTCTTGCAGTCTGAGAAATGTTAACATGTTAGCGAATTCTCACAGTCTGAGAAATGTTAGCATGTTATCGAACACTTGCAGTCTGAGAAATGTTAGCATGTTAGTGAATTCTTGCAGTCTGAGAAATGTTAGCATGCTAGCGAATTCTTGCAGCCTGAGTCTGCGATCATTAGTGGCTCCTGAACGATGTTTCCCTGTCACATCAAGAATACTGGTGATATGCGTCTGGGTCCACTTTATCATTCTAGTGTCCATGTACATCTGGGCCTATTTTAGCCTTTCATCGTCCATGTACATCTGGGACTATTTTAGCCGTTCACTGTCCATGTACATCTGGGACTATTTTAGCCTTTCTTTGCACATGTACATTTGGGCCTATTTTAGCCTTTCACTGTCCATGTACCGTCCCACTAGTCATATACAACTGGGCATATTTTAGCCTTCTTTGCACATGTACATTTGGGCTTATTTTAGCCTTTCACTGTCCATGTACCGTCCCACTAGTCATATACAACTAGGCATATTTTAGCCTTTTTTGTCCATGTACAGACCCACTGGTCATATACATATGGGCCTATTTTAGCCTTCCAGTGTCCACGTACAATTAGTAAGTCGTTGCTATGTCATTTTCGAACTTGTTTCTTAAGTTTTAGTCTGTTTAGAAAAATGCATATTACACCTCATTTAAATATACAATTATTTTCAACTAATTGTTTGACATATGCAATCAATAATATTATTCTCTCTCGAAACTTGGCAGTATATTATGAATCGGTATGTTTTAACTACAATATTTGATTTTTACCTTGCTCAACACAATGTTCATGTATATTCGCTAGGAAATTGGTCTGGTAATTCAAGTCGTCGATATTCATAGTTTTGTTCACTTTTTCAAAAATCTTACCAGATTTCTCTTATAGTAGGACAATGGTCTAACATGATTTCAAGCAGAATGTAATCTAGTGGACAGACATGAGCTGTGTCACCGTTTCATTTGCGCCAGTGGTCAGACATGTCTGATTTTGGCATTGATAACTAATAAATGATATGTTTTTTTATAACTTCTACTGAACGATGGGCGTCTGTAACTATTACACTAGTATAGTTGAGCAGATGGACAAGAGAACTGGTTCCTGTACTGGTGACTACGCTCCAAGCTAGTAACGGTCAAGGATGCTTGACCTTTTGTCGCTGTCTTGCTTCTCTATCGCCACAGACGCCCATGAAAGTAATATACGATAATGTAGATTATAATTCATAGAGTATCTTGACATCAGTTACACATTCATCATCGTAGGCTTCTACACATATACTACGTGCTATAATTCGAAAGAGTTCTAGGATTGAATAAGTTGTACTCTATCCACAATAATGAACGCCCGAATTATGTAAAACATGGACTTATTTTCTCAATTAAAAGTGCACTGTATAAAAGTATGTTGAATGAAAGTCTGGTGTATGAAAATCTGGTGTATGAAAGTCTGATGTATGAAAGTGCATGAAAGTGTGGTGGACGAAAGTCTGTTGAATGAGTCTATGAAAGTCGGATTTGTAAAAGATCTGGTGTATGACAGTCTGGTGTATGAAAGTATGTTGAATGAAAGTCTATGAAAGTCTGGTTTATAAAAGTCTTGTGTATAAAAGTCTGGTGTATGAAAGTCTGTTGAATGAAAGTCTGATGAATGAAAGTCTGGTGTATGAAGGTCTATTGAAAGAAAGTCTGATGTATAAAAGTCTGTTGAATGAAAGTCTCGTGAATGAAAGTCTGGTGGATGAAAGTCTGGTGTATGAAAGTCTGGTGTATGAAAGTCTGTTGAATAAAAGTCTGGTGTATGAAGGTCTATTAAAAGAAAGTCTGATGTATGAAAGTCTGATGTATGAAAGTCTGTTGAATGAAAGTCTGGTTAATGAAAGTCTAGTGGATGAAAGTATGTTGAATGAAAGTCTGGTGTATGAAAATCTGGCTTATGAAAGTCTGTTGAATGAAAGTATACTGTATGAAAGTCTGTTGAATGAAAGTCTATGAAAGTCTGGTTTATAAAAGTCTGGTGTATGAAAGTCTGTTGGATGAAAATCTGTTGAATGAAAGTCTGATGTATGAAAGTCTGGTGTATGAAGGTCTATTGAATGAAAGTCTGTTGAATGACAGTCTGGTGGATGAAAGTATGTTGAATGAAAGTCTGGTGTATGACCATCTGGCTAATGAAAATATGTTGAATGAAAGTATAGTGTATGAAAGTCTGTTGAATGAAAGTCTGTTGAATGAAAATCTGTTGAATGAAAGTCTGGTGTATGACAGTCTGGAGTATGAAAGTGTGGTGTATGAAAGTCTGGTGTATGAAAGTCTAGTTTATGAAAGTCTGGTGTATGAAAGTCTGGTGTATGAAAGTCTGTTGTATGAGAGTATGGTGTATGACAGTATGGTGTATGAATGTCTAATGTATGAAAGTCTGGTTTATGAAAGTCTGGTGTATAAAAGTCTGGTGTATAAAAGTCTGGTGTATGAAGTTCTGGTGTATGATAGTCTGGTGTATGGAAGTCTGGTGTATGAAAGTCTGGTGTATCCAACAATTATTGATGTCGTAATTTATCATTGCTTTAAGCACAACCTGGATATATTATTTGTTGCAAACATACACACGTTATAAGTGAAGAGACAAAACAAGAATATGTGACGAACATCATCAGAAAACGCCGTTGGACATACATTGTCCATATACGTGCATGCTTATAATGAAGGAAGACAATATTTTGTAAGGGGTTGTCCATAGGTTATGTCTACAATATTTAACCAGTTAATATATGTCTCCCTCTGTCAACAAATGTCTTCCATATGTCTTCATGTGGACACGAAACAGGTAAGACCAAAAACAACGACCAGAAAATATATGAATGAAAAAAAATCAACAGAATTAATGCACAAGACCTGCAGTCCTTGGCAACTAACCGATAGTCATGGATAACTATGACAGCTGCCCTATGTGCCAAACTTGGCAAAGACGAACTGACTGACTGATTTAGTTCTGGAGATATCAAATAACTGTTACAGATAACTTTGATAATTTGGACTCTCCGTTGCAAATATATATCACATGCTTAGTAAATTGTACCTAATGTGTGAACTATATTACATAATTATCACCATCACCATCATCATGTAGCTTATCCTGAACAGGATTTAGCAGTCGTCACAACCTTTCTAAATTTCTATCTATCTGGTGCCAGTCTTCCTGCTACTGTTATTGTCTTGTTCAGGAAGTGTTCATATTTTTCTTTGTCTGCCTCTTGTCAGTCACCCTGTTATCACCCCTCCATTTTCGTTTTCTCTATGTCTTCATGGCGTTTGATACGGCCAAAATTTTGTAGTTTTCTGGAAAGAACCATGTTGTTAAGCCAGTTTTCTTTTACATTAATTTCTCTTAGAATAGATAAATTGGTAATCTTTTTGGTCCATGTTATTCTGAGGATTTTTTCTAACATTGTATTTCAAATGTTGCTATGTTATTGTTCAGTATATGACACGCTTAGTGAATTCTATCACAAATTGTATTGTATTTACATATACAAATATAACATTTCGTGGGTGATGAGGAGGGGGTGGAAAGAAATTAGCAGGAAATACTTGACATTTGTTGACAGAGGGAGACATATATTAAATGGTAAATATTGTAGACATAACCCCTGGACAACCCCTTACAAAAAATTGTAGGTATAACCTAAAGACAACCCCATACAAAATATTGTAGGCATAACGTATGGACAACCCCTTACAAAATATTGTAATCATAACTTATGGACAACCCCTTACAGAATATTCAGGTCAACTGACCAGCAATATGGTCAAGAACTGTACTACACATTCACGTGCAAATCTTATCGTTTGTCTTCATACAACGATAAAATATGATCAGAAGACTTTGAGGATTGACTTATTTGTGCTCGTGCTTTCTCATATCTACTCAGTTGCAGTTCCTTTCAATGGTAAAACATACTGTCTTCAATATTCTCCCTCTCCCATAGACAAGAAATGTACAAAATATAGGTCCTGTCAAAAAGTCAGATATAGCATCACCAATCTTGGCTGATAAAACTGTCAATACTTTGCATTGATTATTTTTCGTATACTTTGTTCTGCTAGCCAAATAATAGTCGGATCAGCCAAGATGAGTGATTACATCTGGGGAATTGTATGGCTCGTAGCATACAGCACCATACTGACAGCTACATCTCGCCAGCGTCATGTTGACAGCGCCATGTTGACAGCTCCTTGTTGACAGCGCTATGTTGACAGCTTCTTGTTGACACCGCTAAGTTGACAGCTTCTTATTGACATTTCCTTGATGGCAGCGCAATGTTGATAACGCCATGTTAACAGCTCCTTGTTGACAATGCCATGTTGACAGCACAATATTGACAGCGCCATGTTGACAGCTCCTTGTTGGCAGCGCCATGTTGACAGCTCCTTGTTAACAGCGTTCGAAAGGGAAGGAAAGAATAGCAGAACTATTAGAAGTCATGCATGTCGTATATAGCGGCTAAGGAGGTATGAAGAATGGAGTTGTGTGTACAATCCTATAAACAAAAGCACAAAGGAACACACAGGTCATGGAGAAAGTCGAATATCTCAAGTCCAAAAGCGCAGATATCGAAGCATAGATGTATTTCATGACACAGTGTATTCTGTTCTATGGACCACATGCTGCTAATCTACAGGAGTTGGAGAGTGAACACAGAACATAACTGATACTACTACTACTACTACTACTACATTTACTACCACCATAGCTGTCTACTACTTATAAAACCGCTACTACCACTACAACAACAACTACTACTACTACAACAACAACAACAACTACTACTACTATAACAACTACTACTGCTACGGCTGCTGCTGCTGTTGCTACTACAGCAACTACTACTACTACTACTACTACTACTACTACTACTACTACCACCACCACTACCACTACTAATCCTACTATTACTGCCACTGATATTTTTAAAGCTATTATTAATACTACGTTTACTGCTATTGTAAATACTTACTGGAAGCTGCCGTAGCCCCTGGATCTGCGCACTCATTGTTCTGACAATCTCCTGCCATTTTGTTTGTGTCAGTTGTAATCTGAAAAATCCACGCAGTAAATTTAATGAAACGAAATTAGTAACAAATGGAAGTGTAGATTCATTCATTTCAATCCACAAACGAAATTAGTAACAAATGGAAGTTTAGATTCATTCATTTCAATCCACTCATTCATTTAGACATTAGTTAGTCTATCTCTCATTTCGACAGTCACTCATTCATTTAGATAATAATTACTATATATTTCATTTCGACAGTCAATCATTCATTTAGACATTAGTTAGTCTCATTTCGACAGTGAATTGTTGATTTAGACACTAGGTAGTCTCTCTTTCATTTCGACAGTGAATCGTTGATTTAGACATTAGTTAGTCTCTCTTTCATTTCGACAGTCACTCGTTCATTTAGACATTAGTTAGTCTCTCTTTCATTTCGACAGTGAATCGTTGATTTAGACATTAGTTAGTCTCTCTTTCATTTCGAGAGTCACTCGTTCATTTAGACATTAGTTAGTCTCTATTTCATTTCGACAGTCACTCGTTCATTTAGACACTAGTTAGCCTTTCCTTCATTTCTACAGTCACTCATTCATTTAGACAATTTCATTTCGACAGTCACAGTTCATGCTTACATTAGGCAGTCATTTGCTCATTTTGGGCAGTAATTCATGCAAATAGTCTTGAATTATTTAATTAATTAATTAGCCTTGGCAGGCAGAGAACTCTGTCTCCGTAACCTGCCGTAATGTTTTCCTGCTATGCCGTAGCATATTTTTGAAAATTTCTAGCCATTTATGGTAGTATTTGAATTTTTACAGTTTCTCCCTCTCTGTTTTGTCCACATGAACAATTCTGACTTTAAAACATTCAGAAAATGGATAGACGTTACGACTCAATTCAAACAATATTGTGTTAGCTATGAAAAATTTAAGGAAGACCTAACAAGAAAATATTGGGAAAGAACAATAGAAATATGTACAAACCCAAGCTTGTATCCCAGAAAAATTGAATCATAATCCATGTATTTGGAACTAGAATTCATCTGCATGTATCCTGAGCCATTTTTTTTAATCCATACAAATATTTATATATACAGAATTACTTATAAATGCCACATTGTAGATGTCATGAAATACATACAAAATATGCATTTTCCATAAAATGTTCTATTCTTTAGGTCTACATTTTACTGTCCAGGACTTATGTACATAACCTTAGATAATACACATCCATATGATAGCACCGGAATAACGCAGGAATTAAAAAGCGCATTTTCGTGCGTGTGCTGATTGTCTTTGACCCAGAGAAAGTCTGTTAAATGCACTTGATGCTAGGGCAGTGCGAGTTGTAATACAAATTAATGTCTTATATTAAAGTCTTGAATATTCACATCCAAATATAATACTACATAAGTCATGTTTTTGAAAGTAGATAACAGGGATAGTCATATATATATATATTTCATTGGAACACCCCCTCAGCTTCATGAACATTCAACTCTGAATCAGAATTTTGATAAAAATGAGATCATAATAATTAATATCGGAATAATTTTCTAACGTACTTTGGCACATTTCAAAAGCCTAATTAGATGTAAAACATCGAGGATGTCTGGATTTCATTACTTCAAATTACAAATAGAAATACGTTTTACAAAATGAAAATATAAACACACGTGTTTATATGAAATTAGTGCTCAAAAACAATCTTGATTATGTTTAACAATCATGCCTTTCTAGATAGATTATCTCTGGAACAGAAGTAACGAAAATAGATACTTCTTCTGCGTTCGTTCTCAAACCCATGCAGATCAGCAGGATATAGTCCGGAGAACGGAATGCGTTGTGTCATGGTTTACAGCATTGCTGCGATATTTGCGCCTTTCGCGCTGACACATCCGACTTCAACATGACTTTGTGTCACTGACCCTATATGGGATGAAACAGCCAACTCCATTCCATAACCTCCTTAGTCGCCTTGTACGACATGCATGGAAGGTAATCAGTGTTGCTATTCTTTTCTCCCCTTTCGGTCCTGACAACACATGGGCGGTAAATAGGTACGATTCACTTGATTTTACGGACATTGTGATATTTATAATTCGAGATAGTGAATTAGTGTCGAAATGTAAACTTAAGCGACCTTTTGCATATCGGTCGAGAGGAGGTTAATTACGAAAACCTTCACTTTGGTAATTTCCTAAGCAGCAATCTATTTAATATCTTTGAAATATGTTAATTGGTTTAGATATCCATTATGTGTTCTTGTATTCTGTTATGCAAGGCGGGAGGCTTTACTGAGTTTAGTGCCACATCCAAAAGGCTCAAAATTACTGAAGGAGAGATGGCATAAACACGATAACATGTTCACCAGATATGGGGGGTACCATCTACTAAGCGGCGGTTTACTGTTGTTGTTGGTTGATGTGATCTGAACATGGTGAAACATTTTTATGTGGATTTCTCAAGTATATATGCGTCAGGTAATAATATTCGGACAACTATCTCTTCAAGTGTCAGTCAGTTGGACTCTTGACAAATTAAGCACATAGGACGGATGTCATAGTTCTCCATACCTGTCAATCAGTTGCCAGGGTTTGTAGGTCTTGTGCATTTATGACTGTTGATTTTAGTTCATTCATAAAAGTTCTTCTGAGCGTTGATTTTGGTCTTCCCCGTTTTTTCCCGTCTGGTGTCCACATGAAGGCTTGTCGTGGAATTCTATCTTCCTTCATTCTAAGTATGTGGCCGATGTATGTCCAGCGGCGTTTTCTGATGATGCTCGTCACATATTCTTGTTTTGTCTCCTCTCTTAGTATGTTGTTTTATTTGAAATCTTTCCAATTAGTATTTGTTAATTTTCTGAGGCCTCTATTCTCGAATGCAACTAACTTCTTATCCATTATTGCGGTAGACTTCCAACTTTCACATCCATATGTCAATGATGGAATCACACTTGCATTGAATCGTCGCAGTTTTTTTTGTGGTTACTTGCGATATTTGATCTCCAGATGGTTGAAAGTTTGTTGGAGGCGAGAGCTATTCGAGTCTTGATTTCTGAGTTCGTATCCCCGTCTGCTGTTATCTTGCTTCCCAAATATACGAAATTTGAAACGTTGTCTAGTTATGTTATGTTATGTTCCTCCATGGCCATAGGCGGCGCATAGGGCAGAAACCATAGCTTTCCATTTCTGTCTTTGTGTTGCCAGGTCTTTCAATTCTTGCGTGTTGTTTAGGTTCATTGACATGCCTTCTCTATTAATGGTTCTTCGTAGAGTTTCTCTAGGTCTCCCTATTCTTCTTACTCCAGGTGGCACCCAATATAGTCACTGCTGGGGAATTCTTAGGCTGTTCATTCTGAGAACATGGCCGATGTAAGTCCAACGTCTTTGTCTAATGAAGGAAGATATATAGGTTTGTTTGCTTTCCTTTCTTATAGTAGTGTTAGATTTTAAGTCACTCCACTTAACATTCAGAATGGTACGTAGGCATTTGTTTTCAAAGGAGTCGAGTCTCTTATCTGTGGCTTTTGTGGCTATCTAACTTTCGCACCCATATGATAGAATAGGGATGATGTTGGAGTTAAACAACTTGAGTTTTGTGGTGTTTCTTAGTGTGTTTGACGTCCAGATGTTGCGTAGTTTATTGAAAGCACCCGCTGCAAGGGCAATACGGTGTAAAATTTCTTTTGATGAGTCTCCATTCAATGCTAGATTGGTGCCTAAATATGTAAAATTGTTGACTTTTAATAATGGAACATTTTGAATTTCTATGTTGTCGTTGGATCTCGTAAAATCTAGTATATGAGTTGTCTAGTATATTATCATATATGCGTATATATGCGTCAAGTAATCATATTGAGACAATTATTTCTACTCATTTTGCGTTGTGTCTTAAACTACTGCAGATTAAATCAATCATTCAAGTGACATGCCAAGTGACGTAGGCGATCATGCTTCTTCACAATTCTCTGTCTTTTGTATTGTTGATACGTTCAATTCGTGACTTCATGTTGTAACAGTGAGAACCCATCCATAAAATTCTCTTTTTGTCTTCCTTTGTCTTTTCTCTCCTTGATCTTTCCGGTGGTTACTAAATGTTCAAGTTTTACTTTTCTCATCACTGCAGGCTAGCAGAATTTAACCCATAATTCGTTTGTTGCGGTTTACAAATTAGCTGATATATCTGCGCCTTTTGGCATAGCCATTCGACATTTCAGCCATGCATAACTCAAGAGTCCATTTGGATGACGGAGAGTGCAGAACTGGCTGTCACACCTTTCCTAGTTATCGCAGTGATTGGGTTGCAATGGAAACATCTGAGAGGGAAGGATGTTTGTCAATGAGCTGAAATTCATGACTCACAATTCCACAAGTTGCAGAAACGTAGAAAACTCACACACCCACGGGAATAGCATCCTCTATGAGTTGAAGAACGATTCCTAAAGCATAGGACATCAATGAGAAATGGACTCATCTCAAAGCGTACAATATCGATGATAAGTGGACTCTTCTCAAAGCGTACAACACCGATGAAAAGTGGACTCTACTTAAAGCGTACAATATCGATGAGAAGTGGAGTTTTCTTAAAGTATACAACACCGATGAAAAGTGGAGTCTTCCCAAAGCATATCATACCGAAATGAAGCTTTAGACATATCACAGGATTGCACATATTAGATAAGGAGCTAATCGCTTATAATCCCCGTGTATCCAAACAACAAATAAAGAAGATACATGGATCAGGAATTAAACCACGACTTCTTGATCAACAAGACACATTACTCAACCACTATATCCATGGATATAGAACTAAAGGTTATTCAAGACTAAAATACAAATTGACAAACTAGACATCTGATAATCCTCTCAGCAACAAATAACGTAAGATATGTGTCTCTACAGAACAAAACAATGACTACTCCCTGCAGTGAAAACATTCTAATGAAAGCTATTATTCTTGTTTCACGCCCACACAAAATTCTACCTCCCTTCAGCTTCCATCTTTCCTTAGATTAAGTTTCTATACAGAGAAACTAACTTGACATTCCACGTGTCCAGAAAATTCGATATGCCCACATTTCGAGCTGTATTGAATAATCGGTTTTATTTCTAATACTCTCAGTGGTTTCGAGAACTAATCTGGAAATTCACAACACGTTCAGTGAACTGCACACATTTAAGGCAGGGTTGCCACAGTTTGTTTGCCTTCAATGTCCGAATGACTAATAAATAGGGAGAAACGAGTTCTAGAAAAACCCAGAAACAGTGGACATGATTTGAACCTGGTCTGTTTAGCTCTTATTCCTATCGCAACTAGGATCAACTTACAAAATTGACCACACTGTATTTCTAATGTCCAAACGCCGCATATTTGGTTAATTTTAAAGATTACTGGTTATGAATATTAGTTTTTGTGTGATCTTTCTATCGTAGAGGTTAACCCTTTGTCGTGTACGCAAGAGAACGCGGGTTCGATTCTAGATCATGACGTTGTGTTTTCAATTTTGAGATCCATTGGGATTATAGACTGAAGCTATGTGTGTGTCATGTGACGTATGTGTGTGTCATGTGACGTATGTGTGTGTCATGTGACGTATGTGTGTGTCATGTGACGTATTCTTTCCAGAACGTAGTCTTCCTTATGAATATCCTGAAATCCCGTAGTCTCTGTCAAGTTGACCCGCTTCCCCTAGGGACATGAGCATGCATTCCAGAGTATCTCTTGTCCAACGACGTCTTGGGCTGTCTCTGCCTCTACTTCGTTACACAGTCCTCTACAACAACACGCCATAAGGACATTCTTGGAGCAATGCTACTGCAGTTTTTGCTGCTTGAAGCTACGTAGTTATGAGATATAAGTGGTATTCTTGGCTGGCAATCGGCGAGGCGCTTCATTGAGATGGGCGGATTACAAATGAAAAAATCCAAAAAAATGAAGTCTCGACGTCTTTCGACATATTTTATATTTGCTTTATTAATTTCAGTTTTAATTAACAACATATCTTGATTTCTCAAATTTATGCAAGTAAGAAAAAACTCCAAAACAGCAATAATGAAAAACAGCATAACAACAATAAGAAAACACGGACTTATACTGGATATGTGCTTAGAATGAATGAAAAGAAACTTCCACTACAAGCATTAAATGGATACGAGATGTAAAAAGAAAAAGAGGATGACCAAGAGAAACTCTTTCCAGAACAACTATCAAAGAGGGTGTGACTAAGGGTCTCAACGACATGCAAGAATTGCACAGCATCCCATCATAAGAAGGAAGCTACAGTACTTTGGACATTTCAAGAGATGATTCTGGAGTGCAGAGTGTCAGGAAAGAAAGAAGAACAAGAGTACAAGGGATCAGCGATGAATGTATGAGCATGTCTCTGGGCAATGCAAGCGTGCTTTCCCGAGACAGAGAGACGTTCAGAGTACCTATGATGAAGACAAAGTTCTGGAGAGAATGTGTTACTTGATATACGCATCACAACGCTCGCACTGAAGTGCTCTGGTTTGTGCTCTCTGCGCCGTATTGGAAATTGGGAGAAATACATATTGATTTCTAAATACTTTCTACAGGGTGCAAAGAGTCTCTGCTCTCATGCGGACCCAGGGCTAGCAGATAACGATGATCCTAAAAGTATCTCCTCGTGGTGCATCCTGAAAACAGAAATATATCTGCTCTTGCTGTCTCCCTGGCGAATGCTTTTAGGCTCGCGTCCGTGGATTTGGAGGCTGTAGATCAGTGTTTCCCGACGTGGGGCCGACGCCCCGCAGGAGCAATTTGATTGTTCATGGAGGAAATTCAGGGAGGAATAATACTATTTTTTAATTTAAAAATATATATAAATATGTCATTTAGAGGGGCATCAGAATTTTAGAAATGTTTTTTAGGTAAGGACATGGTAAAATGGTGGGGAAACACTGCTGTAGATGGAATGAGAATTGCCTGTACAGCCAATATTTCTGAGATCTCTAAACCAACACACACAACAGCACTGTCGGCACACAGTGACGTACGACATCTGCGCGTTTCATCTGGGTCTTCGAAAATTCCAGAAAACTTGGAGGGTTGGCCAATGTCAATGTCCCGATATGGGTAGATCTCGCTAAGATATGGTGATCTTAACAGTGCAGTAAGAGTACACATTGTCTCTGGAAAAGCCACTAGACGCTAGATGGCAGAGTTGTGTCTGTGAAACGATATAGTCGCAATGAAGCTACAATCGTCCAGCGCGAGATCGACTTATGGAGGTCCATTCACGCTCGAGAACGCACAGAAAATCACCTGTCTCATTATTATTAACCACACTCAAAGTAGGAGTCATAACTGAAGTGTTGGCCCCACTCAAAGTAGGAGTCATTACTGAAGTGTTGGCACCACTCAAAGTAGGAGTCATAACTGAAGTGTTGGCCCCACTCAAAGTAGGAGTCATGACTGATGTATTGGATAAGCCATCTCGAACATTTACTCCTAGGTATGGAAAAATAGCTTTAAATACAGCTCCCAATGCACAAAGGCAGCATTGAATAAATGATGGGATGCACTTTTTTCAAACATTTGACAGAAGCAGTGTAGAGACACGAACTGTGAACGCTGGGGGCAACGTATATGGGAAAAAAGTCCTGTCTTCGAGGGTATTATCAACCTAGTATAACTCGATTGTCGCTGTTGCTCAACACGGTTCATGCAGAGAGAATTGGGTTCAGTACCCAAGGATATAGATGGGCATCATTCCTTTATTTCACGATAAATATTCGCCGATTGCAAAGCTCCTCGTCCGGGATAGGAGAGCACTATCAACCAACATCTTTGAGTGATAAACGCAATGGCGGAGAGTCAAAACACAAGGCCGAGTCTGGTGATGTATTGGAAGGACACCACAGACGGACGAAGCGAGTGCGTGAGAAAGCAGTCAAATCCCAGATCCCCAGCGTGTTTGGCAAAGTAGCACCTCGTCTAGGAAGGTGTATGAAACCTGAATCAAATTCGACTGTTATTGTTGCCCAAAACTGCTCATACGGAAGAAATTAGGCGAGGGAACTAAGGACACGAAGGTTGGTAATGAATTGTCTTCCTACACAAGGAATTGATGACTGGCTCAATGTTTCTTGGCGGAGGAATCTTACACAATGGGTGCGCTAGGCAAACTATCAGTTCGACTCGTAACATATACCACATTTGAATAGAATGCTCCTTCAATAGGCATTGCACTAATCCGAAAGATGGAATCTCCTGGGTAGGAAAGTAAGCTCTAAGAAACCACCTCACGGTGCATAGGAAGAAAGACCAAATCGCTCGCAATTCCTGGTGATAGCAACCAACCAACCAAGTAATTTCTACCACCGGAGACATGGATATACATAATTATATAGAATATATAGTGGATATAAAGTTCATATATAGAATATATAGTGGATATGTAGAATATAAAGTGGATATGTAGAATATAAAGTGGATGTATTTAAACAAATACAACAGCAACATATTGTGTCTGCGTTCTATGGACTACAGCCAGATGGAAATATAGTAGGTTCAGTGTCCCGCCATAAGAGAGATCTAGTATAACTGATGTCAAAAGAGAATACGTATAACTGTTGTCAGGAGAGATCTAAGTATAACTGTGGTCAAGAGAGATCTAAGTATAACTGTTGTCAAGACAGATCTAGTATAGGCCTAACTGTGGTCAAGAGAGATCTAAGTATAACTGTTGTCAAGAGAGATCCTGCTAGAGTATAGTTGTGACAGGTAACAAACAAAATATAATTTCTTTAATATTGAAATTGTTGAATATACGAAGAACAGAAAATAATGCTTTTCTCGTTAAAATGTTTCTGTTATAACTGCTGTTATCATTATTTTCTATATTAGAATGTTTCTATTGTAACCGGTGTTATCATCATTACCATAAGAAAATGTGTCAGTATCCAAGGTTGGTTGCAACTAACAGTTCATTCTGTTTGCATTGGTGGTGCACTATATGGTGCATTTTATGGTGCACTCTATGGTGCACTATATGGTACACTCTATGGTGCACTATATGGTACACTCTATGGTGCACTCTATGGTGCACTATATGGTACACTCTATGGTGCACAATATGGTGCACTCAATGGTGCACTCTAATACATTGCATCTTATCCTTCTCATGATATCTACCACTTGCATGTATCTTTGCCAACCTTCTTTTTCTCCTAGCCCTAAGATTGTACTTTCAAGTACGGTCTTCGTGTAAATTGTCGTGTCTTTTTATACATAAACAAATACATTATTTGTTCTCATCAAAACATAATATGCCAGCATTGATGAAAAACGCAACACTTTGTTTTAAGTGTATCAATTCCTTGTGCTGAATTTAAAATACACGCAACCAATATATATACAAATCTGATCAATTTACAGACCCAAATGTTTATTTTTCTATAAAGTAAACAAATTCAAGACTTTCACATAAGCAGTTGCCTATACTAAGGTTATAAAGAAATCGCACTCACCGTGAGATGTAGAAGGATTGCAAAATTTATTGGTAAATTTGGCCAGGAACAATTCAAACTATATGGCAACCCCGATCTAGAGACATTTAGAATTGGTTACGCGTAGTCTCCATCTTGATCCATTTCCCAAGTGAAAATGTACGACAGATGAGGATTAGTCAGTTAAGAGACGCAGTGGATTTACTGGTTCTTTAACGTAGTTATTTATAACGACCGTCTGCCTGAAGTAGAGGCGATGGACATACACGCATGTGACATTACCTGCGAGAACGTGCTAAAGCTGACAGAGTACTGATGTCTGGAAGTGTGGAATAAGTAATAAGGAAGCAGATACATAGATAATGAATAGAATGGGAGCCTTGGTGCATAGAGAATAATGTATGTCTGATTATTGTATGGAAATGTTTATACATTCGTCTTGTTCTAATTTGACGGTTATATACGTTTTCAATCTATCTGTTGTCATTTGCACATGTGTCGCTAACTATCGAAGAGGGGGGGGGGAGTGGGGGGTGCGAGTTGTCTGTCTTTGGTCATTTGAGTCGTAATGCGACAATTCGCTAGACATGTGTGCGCAAGCTGTGTCATCCCTGCTCGTTGTTTTCAAATATATATCCGTCTGTAGAACCTTTATAAAGGCATTTTGGCCGAAACGTCGATTTGTGTGTGCGTGTGATTATATGCTCTTCTATTTATCAGCAAAACTTCATTGCCCCATTTTAAGCTTTAACTGTTGGCCATGTTCAGTCAGTTTACATTTGAGGTGTCTTTGATTGTCTACATCCATCTAGTTCCTAGTTGTCCTCGTTCCTTGTAGTCCATTGTTCTGCGGTTACATGCAGGACTCGCTAATTGTGTTGGTTCCATTGTCATGAGGTGGTCACATCCATCTAGTTTGATGTCTCTCGATGTTGTCTTGACTTGAGATGATCTTTAATTAAGTCCTGATATCTTCATTTATACATCTTTTTGGTTTTTCCTGTTGACATTTATTGCTTTCCACAAACATCTGAGAGATACTTATTGAAGTGCGCGGTAGACTAGATGGTAAATATATGAAAAAAAATTAAAGCAAACTTTAAACATACAACCAAAAAAACAACATTTTTCTGTTGTATGTTTAAATCTTGTTTTAATGTTTGTTTTGATAAATGCCTCTTGATCGAAACGTCGATTTGTGTGTGTTATTATATGAGGAGTGATTAACAAATCTTTATTACCCCATTCCTGGATTTACTTATCGGATTTCAGTTTGCGCAGTAAGTACATTTGGGTCTTGGGAGCCGCGTTAGCGCAGTGGTTAGAGCACTGGCTTAGCATATGAGTGGTCCTGGGATCATTCCCCATGTGAGGCGGAAATGTTTTCAGATCGCAACGGCTCCCAGGTCGACCCAGCCTTAAATGGGTACCGGATTAATCCGGGAAGTAAAGACTGCGAGGGAGAGCAGATGGCTACCACCCTCATTTGCAGAGCCTGTGAAATGTGAGATCGCTAATATCTCACACCCCTACGGCATTAATAAATGCTATGGGTTACTTTACTTTTTACATATTATGGTAGTCTAGTTGATAGTGAGCTTGCTTACTATTACCGGGTTACACCGTGCCAGGTTCGAAACCACGTCCAAACAAAATAAAAGTGCGAATCGTGATTATTCACCTGTCACGACTGCTTATCCAGTCGACACATTCTGTAAATTGGTACCTGGCGCGTGGGTTAGGAAAGGTAAACACAATGAGGAAGGGCACTGACCACCTCGCCTAAGATACCTAGGATACGATTGTTGAATGTAGACACTACTGTAGATTATGTACCTAGGATACGATTGTTGAATGTAGACACTACTGTAGATTATGTACCTAGGATACGATTGTTGAATGTAGACATTACTGTAGATTATGTACATAGGATACGATTGTTGAATGTAGACATTACTGTAGATTATGTACCTAGGATACGATTGTTGAATGTAGACATTACTGTAGATTATGTACCTAGGATACGATTGTTGAATGTAAGACACTACTGTAGATTATGTACCTAGGATACGATTGTTGAATGTAAGACACTACTTAGTTTATGTACCTAGGATACGATTGTTGAATGTAGACATTACTGTAGATTATGTACCTAGGATACGATTGTTGAATGTAGACATTACTGTAGATTATGTACCTTGGATACGACTGTTGAATGTAGACACTACTGTAGATTATGTACCTAGGATACGATTGTTGAATGTAGACATTACTGTAGATTATGTACCTAGGATACGATTGTTGAATGTAAGACACTACTGTAGATTATGTACCCAGGACACGATTGTTGAATGTAGACACTACTGTAGATTATGTACCTAGGATACGATTGTTGAATGTAAGACACTACTGTAGATTATGTACCCAGGACACGATTGTTGAATGTAGACACTACTGTAGATTATGTACCTAGGATACGATTGTTGAATGTAAGACACTACTGTAGATTATGTACCCAGGACACGATTGTTGAATGTAGACACTACTGTAGATTATGTACCTAGGATACGATTGTTGAATGTAAGACACTACTGTAGATTATGTACCTAGGATACGATTGTTGAATGTAAGACACTACTGTAGATTATGTACCTAGGATACGATTGTTGAATGTAGACACTACTGTAGATTATGTACCTAGGATACGATTGTTGAATATAAGACACTACTGTAGATTATGTACCTAGGATACGATTGGTGAATGTAGACACTACTGTAGATTATGTACCTAGGATACAATTGTTGAATGTAAGACACTACTGTAGATTATGTACCTAGGATACGATTGTTGAATGTAGACACTACTGTAGATGATGTACCTAGGACACGATTGTTGAATGTAGACACTACTGTAGATTATGTACCCAGGATACGATTGTTGAATGTAGACACTACTGTAGATGATGTACTCGTATCTTGGATACGATTGTTGAACCTAGATTAGTCTAGGATAGCCAGTTATCACTGCACTGATGAAGACAATGAACTTTTTGTAATTTTCTACTGTACCCGAGATGGGGACGCCGACAGACATCAGCTGTTTAATTTCTGTCTTTCAGAAGTAGTCACCATGATCATAGATCGCATTAAAGGAAGATCGATAACAGACAGTCAACATATGACATCTGGATTGATCTGAGAAATAATTAAAACTGATATCTCTGCTACAAACTAATGGTAATCGAGAAGGAAACGTTTAGGTTATTGCATGTTTTCTATATAAAATCTGGTGTTTGTCAGCAGCGTTACGTATTTGCAGTCAATCAATTAATGAACCAATTAATCAATCAAATGATCGATTGACAATTGCCCATACAACAACACCAATAAATATTATTTTTCTTCTTCTGTATTCGTTCTCAAGCTCCTGCAGATTAGCAGGATGTGTTCCAGAGAACGGAATGCGTTGTGTCATGGTTTATAGTATGGCGGAAATATTTGCGCTTTTCGGCGTGAGCAGTTTGGACAACCAAGTCCATCCCGAAATCGCCACTAATCGCCTCTCGCGATATACATGCCAAGTGACAGTTTTGCAATTATTTGCCCATCCTCCTTTCTTAGTTCCTCCGGCACACGGTCGGATCAATTAATCAAGCAATTTGTCCCCTCCCCTAGATTGTTTACATATTTTCATGCGGATAGATCCAGACAAGGAATTTCATTTTCTCTCTATTATTGGATATGTCCTACGCCTCATTCTCTGTGATTCTCTGTCAAGTCCTTCATAATCTCTCATTCTTTGTGATTCTCTGTCAAGTCCTTCATAATCTCTCATTCTGTGTGATTCCCTGTTAAGCTCTTCCTAATCTCCCTTCCGTAAGTGTTCCTAGGATGTGGAATAATTAGACGTAGTTTCTGTACACATTCGCTCTCAAACTCCATCTGGATTTCTGTGTAAGTCAGACAATATACCTACTATTCTTTCTGTACGGTGAAATACGGACAACGGAGATGCATTGTGTTTCCATATTAATTGTGCCAATGGCCCAACAAATCCGAAACTTGTCGAATTAGCAGCAGTACTGCAGCAGAGGTTAGCAATGACCATATACAAAAACAGCACAGATGATACATCTATGGCAAGGGGCAAACAGAAAAACAACAACATTACAACTATTAAAAAGCTTTATTTGTTCAGTAGCAACACATGGTTGTGAGATGTGGGAAATATAATCTGCAATGGAAAAGAAAATATCGGCTTTCGAAATGAAATGTTATAGCAGAGACACAGAAAATCAGACTAATATCATGATGAATGGACACACGCTTGAGGTGGTCAATACCATCAAATAACACGGATCCAGTATATTCAGTGATGGTAAATGCAAAGCATAACTAAAAGAAGGCTGTAGATGGCTTTAGCGTCATTGTCAAGGCTAACGGTGATTTGGAAAAGCAGCATCGATGTTGGAGTGAAAATTCAAATTGTATAAGTCGCTGGTGCTTTCTGTTGTGCTGTATGGTCGTGAGAGTTGGACACTCATTGCGGACATGGAGAGAAGATTATAGGCTTTCAAATACAAATGCTACAGAAGAATTCTACGAATTTACTATAAGGAACGGAACATAAAACCAATGTGTACGTACGAAATAAAGTCGAGATGTGTGCAGGTGTTCAGGAACCATTGCTTTCAATTGTGAAACGAAGAAAACTAGCATGGTTCGGACATGTATGCAAGCACGATTCCTTGTCAAAAACAATACTGCAGGGAAATGTCGAGGGTGGAAGAAGCAGTGGAGGACAAATAAAGGCATGAACAGACAACATCAAGGAATTGATAGGACAAGATATTGCCACACTCATCCGCATCGCGGAGGATAGAATTCGCTGGTGGACTGTGTGTTGAAACATCCAAAGTTGTACCCCCACAACCCTGAAGGGTTACGGGTTTATTGATTGATTGATTGTTATATAAATTTCATAAGGATATCATGGACAAAAAGACGAGACAACACAGATGTCCACAAAGACCTAAACATAGAAGACTGGTTTCTAAAATTTATTAAAAATGCAAGATAATATATTTCGGACATATAAAGAGACACAATGGATTATGAAGGACGCAATCATCCAGTGCCTGGTGTACACACTCATGCAAGCCCTGCGTAATCAACACTGTGCCTGGTGACCACATTCATGTAGACCAGGCGTAATCGGTCCCTGGTGAGCACGATTTTGTACACCATGCGTAATCAACATCATGAGCTAACAATCATGAGCTAGCAATCATGAGCTAGCAATCATAAGTTAACAATCATAAAGCTACTTTTATAATCCAAAGTGTGTTGTACAAACCGAAACAAACAGTGTTACAATCTACGAACATAAGGGAAAGAAATTGAGCGGTTCTCGCACACTCAGTATTAGATGTGGGTGGAGCTTTCACACTCAGTATAACATGTGGGCGGTGCTCGCACATTCAGTATTAGATGTGGGCGGAGCTTGCACACTCAGTATAACACGTGGGCGGTGCTTGCACACTCAGTATATCATATCGGCGGTGCTCGCATACTCAGTATTAGATGTTGGCGGAGCTTTCACACTCAGTATAACATGTGGACGGTGCTCGCACATTCAGTATTAGATGTGGGCGGAGCTTGGAGCTTGTACACTCAGTATAACATGTCGTCGGTACTTGCACACTCAGTATAACATGTCGGCGGTGCTCGCACATTAAGTATTAGATGTGTGCGGAGCTTGCACACTCAGTATAACATGTGGGCGGTTCTCGCACATTCAGTATTACATGTTGGCGGTTCTCGCACATTCAGTATTCGATGTTGGCGGAGCTTACACACTCAGTATAACACATGGGCGGTGCTTACACACTCAGTATAACATTTCGTCGGTGCTTGCACACTCAGTATAACATGTGGCGGTGCTTGCACACTCAGTATAAAATGTTGGCGGCGCGTGCACACTCAGTATAACATATCGGCGGTGATTGCACACTCAGTATAACATATGGGCGGTGCTTTGACACACAGTATACCATGTGGGCGGTGTTCTCACACTCAGTATTATATGTAATTGCTAGCACACTCATCATTACTTGTGTGACGTGCTCTCCGTATGAACAGGTTTAGAGTCACAGCTGCAGGCGGTCTTGTACTAAGCAAACAAACTATACATCTACGTATATTATTTCAACCGTTTACTTTTTCCTGGCCGCTCCACTCAGTAATTACTCGGCAAAAATAACCAGACACCAGATCTCATCGCTATACAAGTAAATATAGCTCGCTAGAGTTTCCGATTTCGTAAATAATTGAAGGCGAGAAAGCTGTTTCACATTACACAGAATAATTTATTACAAAAGTTTGAAAAATTTTCCCGAAATGTATGCAATGAAGAGAAAAGAAAAAAAAATGTGTCGGTCTAGAAAAAATACAGTCGAGATTTTTCTATTATAAGAAGAAACAAAAAGGCACAGGATAGCAGCAGGAACGTTGACTTTTCTCACATTAAGGAAAAAAATGACAAATATAAAATAGTTGCAAAAGATGTAATTTTACAAACACTTTCTAAATAAAAAAAATTATTAACGCTTGAATCAGAATGTCCGTGTGGAGAATAGAACAAACATATATACAGGAATTTTCCATATATATATATAAGTAGTGAGAGAAAGTGAAAACATTGTCCTAGTTTTAAACAAGAAGAACCCCATCAAGGCCAGCACCGTGCAGTGGTGATGGGGCTTAGTTCAGCCATCAGGGACTGGAAACTAAGACTGGTCGGGCAGTCCCATTCGAGCAGGACCATAGTCCTGCCCAAGTAAGCAGAGCGCTGAAGACGGAGGCATCCAGCCAAAAGGTGCACAGATAATCAGGATGCCACGCACAAAACACAATAGAAACATGTCTGTATCTATAAAAAGTTATGGCGCCTGCCCTGTGGCGGACGTTCAGGCAGGGACGGTGCCGGGCCCTATACCTCGAAAGGGCCCAACCTCAGTTACTGAAAGTCCTTCTCAATTGCCTCGAGGAGCCAGGAGGCAAGGGGATAGAGTTACTGGCCAAACAAACTTTAAACGACCAATAAAAATAATGCACTGGAATGCTGAGGGTGTCAACAGTAAAAGAGATGGATACAGCAAAAAATTGGAACTTGAAAATGTCCTCAGTGAAGAACAAGTTAATATATGCTGTATCCAAGAAACACACCTCAGCAGCGACATAGCCTTCAAAATCAGAGGCTACCAGTGCTACCGATCTGACCGAAAGGACAAGCGAAAGGGTGTAATTCTGACACTTGTTAAAAACAATATCAGCGCATGTCAGCTGGAAGTATATATGGAAGGGGCAGAATACCAGATGCTCCACCTAAAAACAGACAGTGCAGAATTCCATCTCCTGAACTACTACTGCCCAAATGATAAACCATTGGCACTAGACATAATTCCAGATAAAGAGAGACTTATGGTGTGTGGTGACTTCAACAGCCAATCTCAGAGCTGGGGCTACGATCATATCGACAAGAGAGGTGAGGAACTTGAGAGCTGGCAGGATGAAAATAATCTCATCCTTATTAACCAGCCAGCAGACTCACCAACCTTCTACTCGAGAGCATGGCACACCACCTCTACACCAGATCTGGCATTCCATTCACCAGGCCTGGAATGGAACATCACACGTGTCGTTGGAAAGCAGCTTGGGGGTAGTGACCACAAACCAGTATTTCTGGAAATCCACAATGAATTTACCAAGGACAGCAGCACGCTCACTAGGTGAACTATAAGAGGGCAGACTGGAAAATGTACCAGCATTTAACCAGTGTTCTAGCTAAGGACATGAACTTGGACAAAGACATCAATAGAGCAGTGAGTGAATTTAATAGATGTATACTACATGCTGCTAGTAAAACCATACCCAGGGGGGCACGCAAAAACTACAAACCCTACTGGAATGATGAACTGGAAAAGCTGCAAAATGAGATGGAAACATCTAGACAGCAGGCCGAGAACAGACCTAGCCAAGAACATCACAACAAATATCAGCAAACAAAGGCTAAATTTCAAAGAGCCAAGTTACAAGCCAGACGGAGTAGCTGGAAAGAAAAAACAGAGTCGCTGAACCTAGAAAGAGATACTAGGAAATTATGGAAACTTGTAAAACAAATAAATGATGAACGTACAGGGAGAAATACCAGGATCACACTTTATAAAGATAGAAACATTTTAACAGGTAAACATGCAGCTGATTACTTTGCAGATTCCTTTGCAAGAGACAATAACATCAAAGTCAGCCCAGACAAACAACATGAGGTTCGAGAGAACCAGTAAAACATTGGACAAGGCGAACCTATACCTGAAGTCATGGAGGAACCAATCACAATGAGAGAACTGGAGCATGCAATATCCAAATTGAAAATGAAAAGTCCCCTGGAGATGATGGAGTATCCAATGAAATGATTAGAAACCTGGGAATTGCAGCAAGAGCAAAGCTACTGCAGATCTTTAACACAAGCTGGTCCACGGTTAATGTACCACAGGCGTGGAGAGAAGCAATAATGATACCACTCCTCAAATCAGGAAAATATGGCAACACAGTCTCCAACTACAGGCCCATCAGCATCACAAGCTGTCTATGCAAAACAATGGAACGCATTATCAATCTTAGGATGCAGTGGTACCTTGAAAGTGAAAACCTTCTGGTATCATAGCAAGCAGGTTTCAGACAGTGCTACTCTACTGAAGATCAGGCAACCAACCTCTCCCAAGAGATCCAAGATAAGAAACTGGTACTAGCAGCATGGATAGACCTCAGAAAAGCATTTGATAAGGTCTGGAAAGAAGGGCTCCTAAAGAAATTGCGAAATTGCAGGGTTAGCTCAAGAATGTACAAATGGTAAAAGCATATCTGCATAATAGAAGAGCCAGGGTACAATTAGATGGTCGCAAGAGCAAGAAAGTTCTACTGCGTCATGGAGTCCCCCAGGGAGTAGCCCTGTCACCCACACTTTTCTTGGTTTACATCAATGACCTAGTCGCTGAACTACCACATGGGATCAAAGTGGCAATGTATGCTGACGACCTGGTGATCTGGTGCACGGAAGAACATGTGACAGTGGCCACTTAACAAATACAAATAACTATCGATGCTCTAACCTTATGGGCTAATAGATGGTGCGTCAGCATTAACACAGATAAGTGCAGCACTACACTCTTTACCCTCTCACCAAAACAAAAAGCCGGTCATATCAAAATAGATGGAGAGCTCTTGAAAGAAGACAAACAACCCACATACCTCGGAGTTACTTTTGATGATAAACTGACATGGAAGCAGCACATAAACAAAGCAACAACAAAAGCCAGGAGGAAATTAGCTATCCTGAGAAAACTAAGTGGAACCACATGGGGAGCCAGTGAGAATATACTCAGTAAAGTTTACCAGCAAGGCATTAGACCACACCTGGAATATGGTTCAGCAGCGTGGTGTCCTGCATCAAACACCACATTACAAGATCCAGATAAAGTGCAAAACCAGGCACTTAGAATAATGTTGAGAGCAATGAAATCAACACCCATAGCAGAGATGCAGAAAATGGAAAGAATGCAAACAATTGGCGAACGTAGAGACACAAAAGTACTAATTCAGGCAGAAAAGTTTCAGTGTATGCCAAGTCATCCAATGAAGGAAAGATTCCAAAATCTAGCAATGGGACGACTGAATAGAAGCAGCTTTATCCATCAAGCTAAACGACTCCGTAGACAACTTACAGACCTACCTGAAATTGACAGCCCTTTAAGGTCTGTATCAGAACAAACCCCATGGAGTGAAAGACATGGAATGCCAATATACATTCAGACCCATGTGAAAGAAATACTAAGCGAGGGCGAACAGAACAGTGTGCAGCGAAGGACAGTCACCCTCAGTTTCCTGGATGAGGAATATCCACAAGATATATGGGTCAGAGTATACACAGATGGGTCAGCACAGAATGCCGTGAGGAATTGAGGTGCAGGTGTATATATAGAATATCCACACAAGCCTAAAGATAGAATCAGAACACCGACAGGAAAATTCTGCAATAATTATGATGCTGAAATCCAGGCAATTAGTGTGGCAGCTAAAAAACTGCTGAACTCCATCTCTGACCACAGCCTGTGGTATTCCTGACAGATGTAAGGTCAGTGCTTCAAGCTCTCCAGTCTGGAAAACTAACAGACTTGAAAAAACTACTTAGCGAATTGTCTTACCAGTATAGGGTAACCATGCAGTGGATTCCCTCTCACTGTGGAATACCAGGAAATGAAAAAGCAGACCAACTGGCTAAGGAAGGCGCTGCCGAAGACCAACTAGATATACCAATCACCTACCATCAGAAAAAAACAGATGATCAAGTCAATAAGAAAGCCACAAATACCAACACAAGATGACTATCATATTATGAACAGACCAGAACAAGTTATAATTCTACGTCTCAGAACAGGACACAACCGACTCCGCAGTCACATGTATACAAAGTTCAAGATTGGCAACACGGCCATGTGTACATGTGGACAGGCAGCACAGAGTGCCAAACATATACTTCAAGAGTGTTCTGAGCATGAAACGCTGAGGCAGACATATTGGCCAGAGGAAACAACACTGGAATCAAAGCTCTATGGGACACTGTATGAACTACAAAAGACAGTGCGTTTTATTAATGAGACAGAATTACAGATATAGACATGTTTCAAGTGAACGAAAGAAGAAGAAGAAACAAGAAGAAAACAGAAATAATGTGTGTCTCGAAGAAACATACACCACCAAGATGCAACATAAGAATTAATGACTGAAATTTAACACAAGTTGAAAAAGTGAAATATCTTTGCACCCTGTTAACATCAGAAGGAAGATGCTCAAGTGACATAAAATGCCGAACAGCACAAGCCGAATCAGCATTCCAAAAAATAAGAACCATTTTGTGCAATGGAACAGTATCAATGCTGACCTGAATTCGAGTGCTGAGATGTTATATCGAACCAATTATTATGCGTGGATGTAAAGCGTGGACTGTAAACAAAACAAAAAAAAATCGAAATGAACTGGAGGCTACAGAGATGTGGTTTCTGAGAAGAATAATGAATACACCATGGACAGCTAAGGAAACTAATCCAGATGTTCTCATTGATGCTGGTGTAAAAAGATCAATCATATCAAACATTAGGGGAGCCAGTCAAGGTTTCTAGGGCATGTGCTGAGAAGAACACAGGCTTATTGACAACACAAGAGACAGTTAGTCGTGGAGAAACATGATCACCTACGCCATTAACCATGGCACATGATTGATATATATATATATATATATATATATATATATATATATATATATATATATATATATATATATATATATATAGTTCGTTTCTTTCGTTTACTTGTGGCATATAGGGCAGGGGTTTTGACTCCATGTATTATTGTCCTCTGCCTGTACTTTTAGTTTTTATATGAACTTTGCACTCTATTATTCTCCTTCTATTAGTATGGTGTCTTTTATGGTCTTTTTTGTATTCCTCTTTTTCTTTTTCCCCTCCCGTGTCCACTTGAGCGTGCCGGTTCATGCGTTTTCTTTCCCATCACGTGTCCACATGAGCTTGCTGGTTCATGCGTTTTCTTTCCCCTCACGTGTCCACATGAGCTTGCTGGTTCATGCGTTTTCTTTCCCCTCAAGTGTCCACATGAGATTGATGGTTCATGCGTTTTCTATCCCCTCCCCTCACGGCTCGCTGGTTCAATCTCTTTTAATCTAGTCTACGAACGTGTCCCAGGTACTTCCAAATGCGTTTTCTTATATAATTTATTTGTATTTATGTAGCGTTCTTAATTCTCAACCTCGTGTTTCTTTTGTCCATTGTCCTATCTTTGTTACTATCCATTTCCCTACTTTACAAGTAGTAGCTATTGTAAATGTGTTGTAATTTCTACCTTTAAAATTATGTCTGAAATATGTACAAGTTGTACATAAACGAGACAGATCAAGTTGTTGAACCTAGGATAAATGACTACTACTTTACAGTAGTAAGGTATGTAAAAGGAATTTACTAAGTGAGTAACTTGTTTAAAGAACAACTTCTAATATACGGAAGGGAATCTGGGACTCTCAGAGGAATAGTGAATAAATTACATAGAGGCGGGTGATATATGTTTTTATAGAAGAATGTTGAGATCACCACGAAAACATGTGTAAAGGGGATATCTTAAAAGAATATATCTCAAGAAGAGAGATGCTCACTCGCATCAGGGAGAGAGAGAATATACATTTTTAGACATAATTTAGATATTTATTTTGAAATATTGCTTGTCTAGTGTCAAGTCTCATGCAGGCAATGTGATATCCCGTGCCATGTGTCAAGTCTCATGCAGGCAATGTGATATTCCATGTCATGTGTCAAGTATCATGCAGGCAATTCGATATCCTGTGCCATGTGTCAAATCTCATGCATTCAATGTGATATCTCGTGCCATGTGTCAAGTCTCATGCAGGCAATATGATATCCCGTGTCATGTGTCAAGTCTCATTTATCTTCTACACTGCTCGGGCGCAATCCCACATGACTTTGAAAAGGATTTTCGCACAGACTTCGGAAAAATGCATTATTTGCCAGGATACACCACGAGGAGGTGTCCTTAGGGACTTGGCTCCTTCTAATTCTGGGAATTACACGGGACCAGTGCTGCTATGTTTACGTCCTAGTTACGTCTATCGATTTGGACTTGTGAAATATGTAAATTACTTCCTAAACGACACAAACTGCATTTTAACCTATTCTTTTGCGAATGCTATTATTTATTCATTATAAAGAAGGACAGAAAAGTACACAATCTGGCGATGCAAACAAAAACTCCACCGCCTGTCGCATTCAACATGAATTGCAAACTCCCACATGACAAAAATTTGATCTCCCTCGGGAAGATGTCATCAACATTACTATCACATTTTCCGATAACGTACATTGACGTCAGCACTAAAAAAACAACAACGACAATAGACCTAAATATATATTGCATATTATCCTTGCTTCCAAGTCAGATACATAATCTATTATCAAAAACTGTAGATGCGTCACAAATCTATCATGGCGGTTTTCTTTCTTGTTTATTGATGTACAAAATAGAACTCTATTATTTGTGAGCAAAATTTGATATAGATGAATGGTAGAAAGTTACTAGAATAAATAATTACTTTCTCTGACACGCTTGTTTTAATTTAAATTCACATTCTGCCAGTCAGACGAGGATGAAAATGTGTAAAATAGCAAAAAAAAGTTAGATATCAGTCTTACAAATATGAGGAATACGCAGATTTAACGTTTCGTCCACCAGGCCTTTGTCAAGATACGCATAAACACACAAACTGAAATTAGTATAGACCAAAAAAATTACATTGAAAATATATTTAACTCCAATTCCAGTTTGTGTTCGTCTTTATCTTGACAAGGTCTGGTGGTCGAAACGCTAAATCTGTGTATTCATCCTACTTGTAAAACTGATATTTAACAATTTGTGTGTTTTTTTACAATGTTTCATTTACCACGTGGTAGACAGTGTCACTGTAGTTTTCATTGATTTTTACTTTCATACTAGAATAGTTGTACGGGTTTTGGAGCCGCTGCTGAAGTCGGATGTGTTTGGTCAAAATGTTCAGATAGCGCAATTAGGTTAAACCATGATTCCACGCATTTCGCTCTCCGGACTCTATTAAGCTAATCTGAGGGGAGTTTGAGAATGAATGCAGGAGAAGTAGAAACAATTGAAGCCACTCTTTATTTCATACCGTCCTCTCGACTCATCGGCCCCTTGTTCACAAATAACATAATGTGTCTTTTCCCCGTAATTTTCGTTGATGCTGTTGTGTATATATTTGTGTCAAAAACGAAGAAAGATCACGTGAAAATTCAAATAGCACGACACTAGAAATATGGTTTCAGATGAGTCTATATCCTGCCGAAAAAGGATGTGTCGGGCCATTGGCGCCAATAAAACGGTGAGGCAACGTATTTCCATTCTCTGGATTACATCCTGCTGGAAATTTTGTAGGACGTTTGTCCTCTACAAGAGAGATGTAGCGTGAGTTTGAAAATGAACACTGAACAAGAAGAAGAAGATTATGAAACTATAGGATTGTATAGCGACGGTCATGTCGTTGTCATCGACAAATATACGTCGTGCATAGTTGTATCGAATCAGCTCAAGCTAGTGACATATTTCACTTTTCCGTGCTTTTCAATTACTGCCGAAATAAAGCATAAGCGTAATGAATACTGAGCAGTCGAGTCAGTCCAGAAGAATGGCCCAACACGTAGGACTATTTTTGTTGTAGGACTTGGAGGAAAGTTCTGGTATCAAAAGTGCCCTTCTAGACCTATCGCAATATCTAGGACATTTATACTCACATTGTAACATCATTCAATGCCCGGATTGTACTCATCGGGCAGATGTGGCATCGCACACAATTAAATGTAACTTGACCCTTTGTTAATGCAATGATAATTTTCTTTCGTGAATGAGGAACACCATCACCAGACCGACCAGAATCCACCACTATACTAATAAAACATTAGCTTTTCCCTCAAACATATGTACTTATTTGCATAACTGTCTAACGCATTAATGCCATCTTTGGCATATGGTATTATATTTTGTGAGACCAAATACATATATAAGTAATATTGGGCATTATTATGTCTAGTTTTTAAACACGAATGTTATCCTTTGATCTTTGTTGGCATACTAATTATTGTGTATTCAAAAGTTACAAATTCAGACATTACACCGGATACAACCTCAAACACCGTCTGTATTGTGCTCTATCTTTCTATCTGTCTATCTGTCTGTCTGTCCACCCATTCGTCCGTCCGTCCGTCTGTCTGTCTGTTTGTCTGTCTGTTTATATGTCTATTTTTCTATCTATCTATCTATCTATCTATCTATCTATCTATCTATCTATATATCTATCTATCTATCTATCTATCTATCTATCTATCTATCTATCTATCTATCTATCTATCTATCTGTCTGTCTGTCTGTCTGTCTGTCTGTCTGTCTGTCTGTCTGTCTGTCTGTCTGTCTGTCTGTCTGTCTGTCTGTCTGTCTGTCTGTCTGTCTGTCTGTCTGTCTGTCTGTCTCTGTCTGTCTGTCTGTCTGTCTGTCTGTCTGTCTGTCTGTCTGTCTGTCTGTCTGTCCGTCTGTCCGTCTGTCCGTCTGTCCGTCCGTCCGTCCGTCCGTCCGTCCGTCCGTCCGTCCGTCCGTCCGTCCGTCTGTCTGTCTGTCTGTCTGTCTGTAAGTCTGTCTGTCTGTCTGTCTGTCTGTCTGTCTTTCTATCTTTCTGTCTAATCTCTATGTAGTCTATATCCGTCTGTAAGTCTGTCTGTCTTTCTTATGTTCGCTAAAAGCTCTGTTGGCTTTCAGCGTCAGGGATAGAACATTTTTTTTGAGACAGATAGATAGATAGATATTGTGTGTTGAGTATATTGTGGAGTTTGTCTCCGCTTTTATTTCGGTGGTCCATCTTTTTACTAGTTGGTTGTATAGCATAGCTTCATGTGATATGCTGGCTGATGGTGGTTTGCTTATGTTTGTACACCATTTAATCTGTTATCTTAATATATTCCAAGATTTGGATGATGCCGGTTCTGTGTCTAATTGTTCTCATTCCTCAACCTGCCAAGCTTACGTTTGACTTGTGCTGTCGTTGTCCATGTTTGGTTTGGTAACAGATCGTTGGCATAACAATCTTTGTGAATAGTGTTAATTTGGTGTTTAAATCTACATTTTTGTTTCTGATGATTGGTGTCATTTGCCTACGATAGGGCTTGGTATGCTTTACTACATCTATTGTGTGTTTCTTTGCCGCTCTTGCATTATTATATTGCTTCTTAACTATATGAATTATGTCATCTTTTTAAGTCTGTTTCCAATATTAAATTATGTTCTTTCTATCTTCATTACTTCGGTCTTTTCTATATTTATCTTCATGTTAAAGGTAGGATATATTGGATATAATCTGTACATGTGTCTGTGTTGTTGTTATTATTCTGATGATACTATTATTGTTTGGTCGTCTGCAAATAGCAATTAATTTAAGTTATCAAGCAATTTGTTCAAGAGTATAAAATACTGAAGTTTCACGCTTGATTAATTTCCAATTGAATGATAAACCAGCCATGTGTAAATGAGGTCTTATAATTGAATGTAAACATTGTAATTAATGTGTATGAGATGTGTATTGACACGTAAACTTTTTGATATACATCGCAAATAAACAAAAGGTTAAATCAATGACTGCAATTTAATAACACATTTAATTCATAGGGTCTGTACCATTACAAATTCACACACAAAGTGTTTTTTTCAATTGTATGTGTTATATATTTGTTGAGATATATCAGTATGAAGTTGAGCAAAGCTAGTGAAACGTGCTACGATAGATAATTTGACAAGTCTGTATATTGCCCTTCTAGTGAAACGTGCTACGATAGATGATTAAGTCTGTATATTGCCCTTCTAATGAAACGAGCTACGATAGATGATTAAGTCTGTATATAGTCTTCCTAATGAAAAGTGCTACGATAGATGATTAAGTCTGTATATAGTCTTTCTAGTGAAACGTGATACGATAGATGATTAAGTCTGTATATAGTCTTTCTAATGAAAAGTGCTACGATAGATGATTAAGTCTGTATATAGTCTTTCTAGTGAAACGTGCTGTGACATGATAAGTTTGTATGTTTTCCTTCCAGCGAACTTATTTCCAACATCCATCTTTACTGTTACATATTCCACGCTGTATATTCTGTTGTTCCTAGCTTATGTGATAGATGCGTGGCTTGTCTCAATTTCTTACTTTTGTTTTCTATCAAATTTTATACCCCATGAATGACGAGATACTGGCCAGTGAAAACTGCAGGCGTTGTCCTTTTGTGACAGATTCTGTGGTTGTGGAGAATATGAAATGTATCTTCACTACTTGATGGGTCAGCAAAACTACAGGAAAAATGTTGAATCGATTCGCCCAAATGTATTTTCTATGTTCATGGCAAATTAATTATGAGAAGTATTGCTGATTATGAAAGTGAAAATTTTAAAAAGGAGAAATATTATACAAAAAATAATAAGGAAGTTTAGGAAGAAAGAAGGATTCAGCAATGATAAAATATTTCATAGAATACTTGAGATTACAAAAATGAAACCTTAATGCAGATTGAAATTCGTGAAAAAATGAATTTAAATATAAAGAAGAATTCATGAAAAAACGAAACAACATTAGGGTAAATTAAAATTTGAAGAAAGAAAATTATGGAATATGAAAGATTACAAAAACCAAATTTGAGATAATGAAGATGAAAAATGTATTTATGAGTTCTTCTATGCCACGTGAAGAGGGTCATTGTCGAGGCAACTGTAATGTTCTTGTTTCCTTGCAAGTTGTCCTGCTTTGGCTAGTTTCATGTTAGAAATTTTTGTTTATTACAGTTTGTATGAAATATTTTATATATTATCTTTGTATTTAGTCTTGGAGATATTTTGTCTGGGGATATTTTGTCTGGGAATATTTTCTATAGAATATTTTGTCCGGTATATTTTGTCTGGGAATGTTTTGTCCTGGGAATATTTTGTCTGTGGTTATTTTGTCTGGTATATTTTGTTCAAAGGAGAATATGAATGGCTAAAAGTACCTTAAATGACATGAGGAAAATAGTAACAACTAAACAAATTACAAACAAGTTAAAATGAGAATTATAAAATGATACATCTATTCTATATTAATGTATGGCTCAGAAATATGGACACTAAATAAACAAGTAGAAGACAGAATTGATGCCTTTGAGATGTGGGTATATAGAAGAATAGGGACACCATCATGGAAAGAGAAGAAAATAAATAAAGAGATGATAAAAACACTTAATATGAAGAATTACTAAGAAATATGAACATATGAAGAGAAATAAAGATCGGACAAATAAAATACTTGTCTATTTGTAAAATATAAATTAAATAACATAAATTATAATAAATATGACACCCTATTGAAGACCTTACTTGAGGGTAAAGTCAAAGGGAAGCGAGCAAGAGGTAGAGAGAGTTACAATTGGGAGAGTAACATTACAAGATGGACAGGTTACAGTCTAGCAGAGTACACTACCAAAACAAGAGACAGGGGATGTTGGAGATCTGTTGTAGCCAAACATCGCTGCGGAGACGGAACTTGATGATGATACTTTGTCCGGTTTATTTTGTTTGGGAATATTTTGTCCGGTTAACGATCCAATGGTTCTCATTATCAATCTACGTCGTAGACACCTTTTTATTTTTATTTCATTGGGCTTTTCCCTTCATGATAAAGATAAAGGTAATCTAGGTTATAAGTAAATGTTACAACACACGGCTTCCCATAAGTGCTCAGCTGCCTAGTCAGTGATTTAGCAAATACCGTCTCATTAGCATGATTTATCGCATATGCTCATTAATAATGGCACCATTCCTCAACTTTCACAGACAATGAACCCTGGTAACCCTACTTCCTGTTGTATGAGAGAATCACGGAAGTTGTTTTAATTTAAAACCACGAGTATGTAGTCTGCTGGTCGACGGGAGAATGATTTAATAAAGTGCTTGATCATAAGTCGTAAACCAAGCTGTAAACATCGGCTCCCCTATGTCGCATAGAGGTACAAATGGATAGGACAAGACAAGACAAAACCACTGACGATATATATGTTTATATATACATGAGTGTATATATGTGTATGGTGAAGTGGGTGTATACGTATATGGTATATGTTTGTATATATATATATTGTATATTGTATATTGTATATATATATATATATATATATATATATATATCATCATTACTATCTGTTTTCGACCATTTTTGTTTAATGCAATATCTATTCCATGCGCTGTCAACTATTGGTCTCCCATAGCAATGCCCCTCACAGTCCACAGTCTCGACGACCATAGCAATGCCCCTCACAGCGAACAGTCTCGACGACCATAGCAATGCCCCTCACAGTCCACAGTCTCGACGACCATAGCAATGCCCCTCACAGCCCGCAGTCTCGACGACCATGTCTATTGCTACCATTTTCATCAATCAAATTTTTCAAATTTTACGAATGTTTTCCTATTTTCTCTCTCCCACCCTCAATTTCCATCCCATCCCCCTTCTCGACATTACTTATTGGTGGCTTCGAACTCTACTTCTGCCCTCCTGTTGTTTTTCACAGACGCAATATCTAGTTTTTTTGTGTGTGGTCTGTGTGCGCGTTTTCATATTTCACGTTGGGCTTTCATTTCATCTGATTTATCACATATTAATTCATTACTTTTGGTAATGACTTTTTGAAAACATAATTTTCTTTAATCTCTGAGAATTTCTGTCTGTCCATGGTGCGTAATCATTGTGAACGCACATAAGTCACCATCTACTAAACGCGACTCATTATTTGGTGCGTCTTGCTGTGAGAAAGACATCTTCAAATCATCATCATCATCAAGTGCCGTCTCCGCAACGAAGGTTTGCTGCAACGTATCTCCAACATCTCATGTCTCTTGTCTTGGTGGTGCACTCTGCTAGACTGTAACCTGTCCATCGTGTAATGTTACTCTCCCACTTATATCTCTGCCTACCTCTTGCTCGCTTCCCTTTGACTTTACCCTCAAGTAAGGTCTTCAATATAGTGTCATGTCTTTTAATGTGTCCAAAGTATTTTATTTGCCTGATCTTTATTTCTCTTAGTAGTTCTTTCTTCATATTAAGTGTCTTTAGCAGTTCTTTATTTGTTTTCTTCTCTTTTAAATCTTCAAATAATCACATTTATATTTTAATAATTTCGATATGAAGATTGAGCTATGAGGAATTTCCACTGACGATAGAGTTAGGCATTCCTTTGAAAATCGCTATATATTACAGATTGTTATAGTTAATCCATTTGGTCGTAATATATATCATTCATGTTTCTTTATTTGTGGCCTTTGTTGTGTTATCGAACATATTGTTTTCATGTATAGATTTTCCATTTAATTCTAATTCTTCATATTTTTTTTTAATGCGAGACTCTATGCGCATGACAATGTAGACGTACGTCAGTTGTTACCTGGAAGTCTGTGACATTACTTGTGTATACGTACGTCAGTTGTTACCTGGAAGTCTGTGACATTACTTGTGTATACGTACGGTCAGTTGTTACCTTGGATTTTTCTGCTGTTAAATGTCTGCCGTCTAATGTTTTTGTGAGAGTGTCATTACCTTTACTCTCTGTTCTGTGTCTGTCTTGTATATTTTTATTTTAACAGTGACTGTTAATTGTATTGTTTCGTATCCATTACCTATATTATGATGGTCAGTGCACTCAATGTTATCGAAATTGTATTTTAGTAAGTATTATCGAAATAAAAAGACGAATCCAGTCATTTCGTCATTTCTATTCAGACCATGTTCCGGATCCATACACTGTTTTAGTCGATATATTCGTGGTAATTCTTCTCCTAAACTCAATATTAGTGGTATTTACTCTTCGAGATGTTTGTTTCTTTTTTGGAACGGTATTTTACCCGCTGATGTCTTAGATCGATTTTTAGCATCACAGCAGGCTTTTCCGGTACTGATAAATAAGGAAATACGAACTTAGTTGACCTTTCTTTGACTGTGTCCCTGTTTAGATTCCATGTTTGTTTTAGCCACATCCTTCTCCTGGAATAGTCACGAAGGATGATTTTCCAACAGTTACTTATCATGGCCGATGCGAATGATTATTTATCACTGCGTGTATAGATTGTGTGGCAGCTAATGAAATGTACGGGTGAAGTGAACAAAGATAAATGACGCTGTTTGGGATAAGCTAGTAGGACTATTCTGGAGAAGGGTGTGGACCAGCGAGCAGTGCCACGGACATCCAGATGCAAGTAAAACTAACAACGGGGTTAGCTACGTGATAGTTGTGGGCGGTAGAAAACAAGCAGCATCGGCATTTCTTGTATAATACGCTGGTTTTCTATGTTTTGAGGGTTAGGGATCCATGACTCAAGGATCCAGCATAAATTTAGTTACAACACGAGTCTTTCATTTATCGTTAAATCAACTGATGTTGCATATACTCTTGATATATACCATTGACAACGAATTAGTAGATTGCGAAAACATCATCTTCTGCCACAATTCTCCTGGGACAGTTTGATTATGCGATAACCACCACAAATGTTGTGTGGTCTACAAATCACTGTCTAGCTATCGTCCATGTTGTGCTGCTGCATTCCTCATCTTCATAAGATGCTGCACATTACTTGAAAAATGCTGCACATTACTTGAAAAATGCTGCACATTACTTGAAAAATGCTGCACATTACTTGAAAAATTCTGCACATTACTTGAAAAATGCTGTAAAATGCTTGACTGTATAGAGTATGTGGTTCGATTTTCGTCTGGAAATTAAAATAATGGCGTCATGAGGTCGGGCAATACACGTTATTAAAATAATGGCGTCATGAGGTCAGGCAATACACGCTATTGAAACTAAGAAACGTGCGTATTGAAGTAGATATCTTGTCTTGAAATAGGAAAATGTGTAACATGAAGATTATATATATAATGCTAAGATAATTAAATCTATCTTTCTATTCGCTAAACCCATTGTTGCCTTTAAGCGTCAGGGATAGAATAGTTTTCTGGAGATGGCCCTCTTGTGTGCTGAGTATTTTGTGAAATTTTTGCCTCTTTTATTTCGGTGGCCTATCGTTTTCGTGGTCGGCCTCTAGGTCTGCCTTCATGGTATCTGTGTAGCATAGTTTGCTGTGGTACGATGTCTGATGACAGTTTTCTGATGTATGCAACCCACTTTATCTGTTGGCTCTTAATATATTCCAAGACTGCAGTGGTACCGGTTGTCTAACATCCTCATTTCTCACTCTGTCTCTTAGCGCTATTCCTAGGATTTTGCGCAAGCATGCCATTTCAGCTGTCATAAGTTTACGTTTGTCTTGGGCTATCGTTGGCAATGTTTGGCATTGGTAACACAGCGTTTGTATAATAATTGTTTTGAATAGTGTTATTCTGGTGTTTAAATCTACATTTCTGTTTCTGAGGATTGGTGTCATTTGTCTTAGGGCTTGGTATGCTTTACTACATCTATTGTGTATTTCTATACTGCTCCTGTCGTCGGTTGTTATATTGCTTCCTAGGTGTGTGAATTTTGTCACTAAGTCTGTTGTTTCCAATATACATGTTGGTATTTCTGTATGTTCTTCCAATCCTCATTTCCTCGGTCTTTTCTATATTTATCTTTATGTTAAATGTTTGACATGTTTGGTTTAATCTGTATATTTGTCTTTGAAGTTTCTCTTCTATTAATTCTACTAGTACTTGGTCGTCTGCTAATATATTTTCGTTTAAGCTATCCTTCAAATTGTTTTCTTCCATTGTCTTTGCTACTTTGCAAATGTAATATATGTATGTTATGAATAATAGGGGGGGGGGGGGGAATAGTACAAATCCCTGTCTCACTCCCGAGTGAATTTGGAAATTATCCGATGTACGTGTGCTCGTTCTTACTGCGCATTGTTTTTTGGCGTATATGCTCTGACATAGGCTTATCAGATGTTGCAATTAAATTAAATGTGATAATAATAGTTACAGGGAAGAGACTTGTCAATAGCTGAAATAAGAAGAGACTTATCAATAGCTGAAATATGAAGGGAACTGTCAATAGCTGAAATATGAAGGGAACTGTCAATAGCTGAAATAAGAATGGACTTGTCAATAGCTGAAATATGAAGGGAACTGTTAATAGCTGAAATAAGAAGGGACTTGTCAATAGCTTAAATATGAAGGGACCTGTCAATAGCTGAAATAAGAAGGGACTTGTCAATAGCTGAAATATGAAGGGAACTGTCAATAGCTGAAATATGAAGGGAACTGTCAATAGCTGAAATATGAAGGGAACTGACAATAGCTGAAATATGAAGGGAACTGTCAATAGCTGAAATAAGAATGGACTTGTCAATAGCTGAAATATGAAGGGAACTGTTAATAGCTGAAATAAGAAGGGACTTGTCAATAGCTGAAATATGAAGGGACCTGTCAATAGCTGAAATAAGAAGGGACTTGTCAATAGCTGAAATAAGAAGGGACTTATCAGTAGCTGAAATATGAAGGGACCTGTCAATAGCTAAAATATGAACGGACCTGTCAATAGATACGTGGACACCAAAAGGAGGACATAATAAAACAAAAAAGAGGACAAAGGAGGACATAGCAAAACAAAAAATAGGACAAAGGAGGACATTTTGAATGTTTCATTTGAGTCGTCCTTGATTAAACTCACAACACAATTTTATTGTAATGGCTGCCAATTAAGTGTATCTTAATCTTAATGAATGGACCAAGAAACAGTCACGTTAAAAAAAACAACCAAATTCAATTGCCGCCTTTTTCAAAATGTCAAAAACATCATTTAAATAGCCATTTGTACAATCATTACCTTATAATTAATCTTTATTAATTACATGATATATTTCTCGGAGGAGCCATCTTTTCGCAGAAGATCCTCGGTCGTATTCTCAAAATGTACTGAGATTGAGTTTCT